>JAEBDU010000071.1:644964-700307 GCA_016802625.1 Heliconius numata
TAAAGTATAATATTAAACATTAAAGTGAGTAAGGTCGTCGTGGCGCAGCAGCACAAGGGTGTTACTGTAACGCGAGAGGTCGTGGGTTCGATTCCCCCTCGAGGAAATGAAACATTTAATATTTCCACAATCAACACATTAAAGTTACACACAATATTGTCCAACATTTCAATACCTACCCAACTTGAGAGTCCTGTAGAAACCTTCGCTTTGTGACGTTAAATGAAGCCGCAATGACCGCATTTACCTAAACCTTTCCAGTAATAGTACTATAAAGCGTTATGTTTCACATTACGTGGGAATTAAATTATTTTCATAGAGACCGTTGTGGCGCAGGGGCATATTAAATATTTCATTTTCTCGAGTGAGAATCGAACCCATAACCTGTCGCATCTACAGTCATACGCTTGTGCACCTACACCACGGCTGGCCAATATGTTTACATAAATTGTAGCTGATACTCGTATATAAGCTATATTATTGTAAAGTTTGATCTAAATTCGTCCAGTAGTTTCTGAGTAAAATTGGAACAAACATCCATTCTCACAAACTTTCATGTTAATAACGTTAGTAGGATACCAGGACTATACGCTTTAGTTATACTTACTACGGACACTTAAAATAGTTATATGTCATAGAAAACTCGTACTTTAGTCAAATGGAAATCATCTGACGGGCGCAGTCGTGGGTCATAGCTAGTCACAAATATCAGGTCACCTTACAATTTTTTTCTCTACAAAAAGCAAAAGAAATAAAGCAATCTTAAAATACGGCGTCATTTAAATCCTTTGAAACGACACTTTTACCTTTTAATAGAACAGTTTTTATCTCCCAAGTGATATATTGCGGCTGCTATGAAACTTACAATTGGTACTGTACTAAAGAATTATCTGAATTTAAACTATAAATTACAAGGAAACGTTTTAATTACGGACATTCGTATGAATTTTTTAAATATCCTATTAAGCCCTCAGCTTTATCGTGCTGCAGTGGCACAATATATGACTGTAATCGCGACGGTTGTGAGTTCAATTCTCATCCAGGGGATATTTTTTCACTTATATTTTTGTAGTTAATTGCATACAAAATAAATGCATACGCCCGCATACTTAAATTTGTCAACTTAAATAAGTTGTACTTCCTAATCCCAGCGAGTCCGGCTCACACTTCACCGGTTTTCTGAAGTTGGAATACATAAAATACAATGACTACTCTAGTTTATAAAGGTAGATTGTTTTAATAGTAAGAACATCTTTCGTGCCTCGAGCATCTGTATCTCAACCATTACCCTTATCTCAGCAATTCCCTTTGCATATTCGTTGTAATCCTGGGCTTAGCCACGCGATACCTAGCAGAATAACAAGCCAAGATATAGTAGTAAATACTTAATATATTGTTTCGTATTGCATTTTAAAAATTTACTTTAGTATATTATTTTAGACTGGGAATCTTTAATACTTTACATTCTTTTCTAAAAAAAATTTTTTTTCTTAACACTTTGAAAATATAAAAAAAATATGATAATTTATGCTGAATAAAAATTATGGCACTGTCATTATAACTTAACAGGGAAAACGACAAAGGGAACTTGCTGTTAAGGTACTTCGTTCTCCACTTTACGACGACTATACGCCGCGCATCCTCTCACAGAGCTTTACTATGAAATTTGGCAAGAAGTGAGAACTCGCAGTACAAATAAAGAAAAAAATCTAAAATAAAAAAAATATATAAAAAGTTAAAATGTATAGATATTTCATATAAAGGGAGACGGAAGGGACCGAGGTCTAAGGTGTCCTGGAGCACAGATATACAATATAAACAATATTTAAATATTTGTTATTAATTTCAGATCGATACATCCACGCTATCTTGACAGACGGACAATAAAGTGATCCTATGAGGGTTTTTACGGAAATTGTACGGAACCTTAATAGACCACGCAGTCAATTCTTAATGTGCTTAAATAATTCGATAAAAGCACCCGAAGGACATATACATTCCTACAATTTCCTTGAAAACACTCGGCGGTGCAGGATTTAGTGTGACCGATAGATAGGGGAGGACAAATTTATATTTGTTGCTGATACTAACGTTACTAAAACACGTTTACGAGTATTTATTCGAAAATGGGTCGAACGTATAAAAATACTATAGTAGAATAATATGTTTTGACGTTTCTGTAATTATTCTTAAAAGTGACGGTTGTGGGTTTGATTTTAAATTGGTAGAATGACTTTTTTCATTCGTTTTGTTAAAACGAAAAAGCCCAGCGTTGGGTTCCGCCAATCAACAATGTATCGAAAATTAGGCGGAAAGTGGAGAAAGGAAGTGTCTTAATGAGAACGGAGTGTCTTAACACTAGATTCCCTCTGCCTATTCCGCTAGATACGGGATACAGCGTGGAATTAAAAAAAGTACTATTTAAAGTACTTTCGTATTGGCTAAACCAAATTACCCTATCGCAACAAAAATACACGTTTTCTAGCTGAGCTTTGTACAAATAGTGACTTTTAAAAGCGACCGCTTAAAGACACATCGGGGATACGTCTGTACGTCGCACGTGAATTATGTAGCGAGAATAAAGCTCGAGCTACAGTACAAGCTAACTCTTGAATTATTTATTTTCTTCTGTATATATATGTCATACAGATATATTAATAAGTATTGAGCGTAGAATATTTCACTACTCTTGACAGCCGCTTCGCGCGCGTGGTCAACAAGAAACATCTAAAGAGTTGTGTATGTGTATGACACATGACACATTCTAAGTAGGTACGTAATTCTAGTAATGGTACGTCTCGGTACGTAATCAGATTGTGTGTCGATTCGATTAATATTCTAAGAAAAAAACATTTTTCAATACAAATACTTCTTAAGAAGTTCTACCGCGTTTACTGAACTGAGCTTTAGCTTTGTAATAGTTTAGTACCGAGTCAATATACTTATTTATTTTCATTTCTCGCTCTAGTAATACAAACTCTATATCTTGAATTTGGGCGTATAGTTATGAATAGAGTGTCCTGACACTAGTATCATTAAAAATTAGAATTCACTTTCATTACAAATGAGGCGAAACTAAATATACAACGAAATACGAATAGCTAATCAAAAACGATCCTTCCAGTAACAAAATTTATGTCAAAATTTTAATTCATCACCCGTCTTCTCCATAAACTCCAAAAATACGTAGAATCGCAAAATATCATACATAATATCATATTTTATTCCCACATCAGGTAACCTTCAGTCTTATTAAGATGCAGGATCGGACACCGGGGCAGATTCGCAAAAACTCCATTTTCTGTTGTTGGCTCACTGTTCAAAATAATTGTTTGATTTATTATTTTTTTTGAATAAGAATGTATCATATTAAATTATTTTTTTAAGTTATAATGTGATGTTTTGGATTGGATCACTACTCCAGGGAATGATAATATTTAAATTACTTTCATTTTTCCGCTCTTGTAGACAGAGTGCGATATTGAGTTTTTTGTTACTCAGCACGCAATATCTCGAAAATATTAAAGGAAAGTCAAGAACGGAACACTAGGTTCCCTCTGCCTATCCTGCTTCATAAAAAAAAGCGTGGAGCAAAAAATGATTTATAATTTTAAAATAATGTTTTAAGCAAAAAACCCTTTCAGAAATCCTTTTATTTCTTAAAAACTTTTATTATAATGATATGGATCTGTCCATAAATCTAAATACATTTCATACAAGTATGTATTTCCTTCAATTGTAAAATTGTTGAGTACATTTCCGCTTGTTATATTTTGAATACGTAATCGGTATTTCGATGCATCGCATATTCTGATAAGAAAATTCGTTGCGGAATACGTCAAAGGAAATTGTGAAACTTCTTAGATTTTGACTACAATATTAGGTTTAAGTTCTGAACAAAAAGCTTTTTTTAGCTTCATACTGTGTCCCGCACACAGAGGTAGGCAAAAGGAAACTATTGTCAAAACACTCCGTTCCCCATTTTCCGAGGAATTATGGCTTTGGGAGTTGAGTGGCGGAACTCAGAGTGAAGAAATTAAAAATTCGAATATTTTATTTTTTTCTAGTGGGAATTGAACACAACCACAACTTAATGAGTTTATAGTCACACTCCAGTACGTTGTACAGAGGCAGCCTACTGTTAAAACACTTCATTCCATTTCTAGACTATATTTAGATATTACATGTGGAGTAGCGGAGTTCAACCTCGCACTCTGTCTTACTAGAGTGGGTAAATCAAAATATTGAACCCCACAGCCATCTTGTTCACAGCCAGACGTCATTCCACTGCGCCATATTTATTTCGCCCTTATATTACTATACTGAAGAACAATTTAATATGAAACCGTTCAAAGAATCTAATATGAAATGTCAGTAGGCTAGTCATCTATTCAATATAAGCGCGGTATAAAACGCGAATCGCCTATTTTCATATTGACAGTACCTAGCGAGTCTATTATCCAATATCTTTGTACGTCTCATGAATAGGAAATCTATCAATTGAAGTTGATCGAATATTAAATTGTTCCTTTCCTTTTGTGCACGTATTTGCCACATTTTGCAAGATAGACAAGAAGTATTTAGTTTTTTTAGTTATATATTGTATTTACTGGGGGCAGTAGGGTGGGCAGAGGGAACATAGTGTTAAGATGCTAAGTTTTCTTATTTTTGAGACATTGCGTGTTAAGTGACGGTGGCGGTCTTGTTACCAATCCGAGGAAATTAAAAATTTCTGATTTCCCAGAGTGGACAAACCCATAGCAGTCGGGCTACCAATCATCTGACTGAGAATAGAGAGAAATTGAGATTGTTTTTTTTTTTGTTTTTCATTCCATTCTCGTCAAGCTAAAATTTTAGAAAATATTACTTCGGATAACAAGTTAGAAATTGTGTAAATCTATACATATCAAATTCTATCACTACTTGAGCGAGTGACTTGTGGCTTAAATCCAAATTTTCGACACCAAAAGAGTATTTCTCGAAATACCTGAACCAGAAGATAGAACAAACAAGATTTTCCACGAGTCGAAAACAAAACGACCCACATTTGTATATTTTTACAACAAAATACACATTTTATGTTTATAATAAGTGCAAGCATAAATGTTAGAGAAAATAAAATAAAAAGCTTATAAGTGACACGGACTTTTCTTATTTACGTTGATGAGCGAGACTAGTTAGGGTTCTGTTGAAATGACTAAAAACTACATAGATTATATTCAGCTTTACGCTGTCATCCGGATGTAGATGAGAACCGAGTGTTAATATATTACCTTCTTCATTCTTCCAGTTCCACATTTTAATTCCACAAGCAATGTCTCGAAAATTAATTGCTTATTTATTGCGTAAGGCCTGATATGTACATAAATTATATCTATTTATCTCACAAGTAAGATGTCAATACATTAAAAATATATAATTCAGCCATTCTTTTAACCTTACGCATCATTCGCTTAAGAGAATCTTGAAAGACACTTCGTTCTCCACTTTCCGATACAATTCTCCCGATTGGATGGAATTGAATGCAAAACTATCGTTTAGAATTAATTATTTATATCTTACCTGCAGAACCCGTTTATAAGAACCACACTCGCACTTGCCCACTTTTTAGTTCCCAGTGAAAAATAAAAACTATTTACTTTATCAAAGGTCATGATGCAACGAGAGCGTCTTCGTGTATCTTTAAAAGTTTTAAACGTCTATTTATAAATTTCGTATGTTATACTTGGAAAAGTTAAACTGTAATAGTAAGTGCTATAATAATAAATAATGTGTATTTTATGTATTATTATTTTATTTTTTATTTAGCTTTACGCTGTGTTCCGCAAAAAGCAGACTAGGCAGAGAAAGTCTAGAGTAGAGACACTATTTTCTACACTTTCTTCGTTTCTAACTTGTTTTTGGCCCAAATTCCTGACATTGTGTGTTGAGTGGTAGAACTTAACGCCGCGGTCTGTACCTATTACCAGAGCGGGAAAATGATAATAATTAATTTCTCCGAGTGCGTATATTGTTTTTACAATAGATTTATATAGTTTTTAATAGTTTTACATGTATCTGTGGTTAAACAAAGTAATTTATCACTTCCACTTCCACTCTTTCCGCCTTTTTGGTTTAAGAAACTTTTGTTAGTGTGTACTTTCATAAAATATAGGGTACGGAAACAATCTATGTAGGTACTAAATTTGTAACGTGTATTCTAAATTAATTGAAAAATTCAAAAAGACCAACAGTACAAATTAGATGAAATATTGTTTTTTTTAGCTTAACGCTGTTTCCAACACATAGCAGGGTAAGGAGAGGAAACTTGGTATCACATCAGGTAAACACAAGGAAGACATTTCGTTCCTATTAAGACTCCGTTTCATTCCGACTTCCGTCCACTCTTGAACACTTTGCAGTGTCACATTGAATTTATTGATACTGAAGTAGATGGGTAGGAGATAAAAAAAGAAAGCATAAAGTTCTATTGTTTCACGGTGTGTCAGAACAAGAAATGAAGATATTGTTTTCACAAACATTACTGGATTAACAGGTAAACATCTAGTGTTGCCTAATTCTTCTTCTTCCAATATAAAGACGCCATATGGTTTGGGTGCCTGTAGTAGGTAGTGAAGTTTGCTGATGTATCAACAAGGGATATGGTTTGGTAAATTAAAAGGCAACAATTTTACCGTCTGACTTCTACACCAACGTTACGTCATAATGTATTTCTAGAGGCAAGAAAGCGACGTATACTCGTCCAACTTCCTTATTTTTAAAGTCGGTTAACAAAGTAATCTCTATACAAATATAATATTTAACGTGTTATTACTGTCATTATACTAAACTAGTGAAGTCATCGCATATATTTACCTATAGACCCCTCATTATGATGCGGGTAGTGCCCGAAAACTTTTAAATGATACCAAAAGTTAACAGCGACAGAACTTATACTAGTCACACATCATGAAAAAAGGACAACACAAAGTGATTTGTCTAAAACACGTTATTATTGGAATCGTATCATAGTGTGAACGCGATGTATGACGCTGTACATTCCACTAAAGCTAGTATGTATGAGTATAGTATGTATGCAATGAATTGTTGAAATAATTTTGTTTTTGGGATCCCGTTAGCATAATACGGTGTTAAGTTTCGCCTCTTAGCTCAGTGTCTCTAAGGTAGAGCATGAAGTCTTGGAACAGTAAAGAAGCATTCCTTAATTCGCTTGAATATATAGATGCATGATAACACTTGTCAAATGTTCAACTAAAAATATTTGAAACCGGTAGCTGTAGAAATATCTCTAATTACTTTAATAAATTAACTTTCATCGACTTTTTGAACGTTTAAATTTAAAACTTCTTTATCTCAGCAAAATTTATTACACCGTGAAACTTCGAACTTGAGCTACTTTGCAAATAGATTCATCAATTTCTAGTGAGTTAATACAAAAAAAATGCTTTATACAAAAACGTACCTAAGTTTGTATCGATATTAGACATAAAGTGTTCAATATAATTTTTTTATGATTATTTATTAATCATCGGGATCATATCAAATTTGGTTAAATAAAGAAAGGAGCTCAGAAGGTGTGGAGGCAAACTTTAATACACATTTTAAGTGACCATCACACAATAAATCTATTATTTAATCTTGTTTTTATTTTATACATGTTATGCATCATGCATGCAGCACCTTTGATGCGGTCTACGACAAGGTGGGTGCCGGCTGCACCCACATGTCCTTATAAGACGGTCCCCGAGTCGTAACTAATTTACCATACGCATAGCAGATGACGCTCATCCCAGGAGGAAGAAACCACACAGGGAACAATCATAGCCGATGTTCCACAGTAACGGGCCCAACACGGAACACTGACCCCTGTAGAACACCATGTGTCCAAATGCCTCTTCTAACATCTCACATACTAGACTCCTAAATTCGTTGACCACATCCAAAGAGACGGAATGAAAATATTAAATATTTAATTTCCGCGAGTGGGGATCGAACCCCCAACCGGTCACATTAACAGTCATACACGTTTGCGCGTGACTGGTCTCAATAATGAAACTAATTTTCTTATTTTTTTAAAAGCAGTACTCTAAAAAAATTCGTTTAACTTTTCCAAGATAATTAGGGCGCAATCTACTATCGCTAATCGAGATTGAAAAGTCGACTTCTTTTAATAAGTTATAGTAACTTAAAGCTTTTGTAGTAATAATTTGTTTTAGAGATAATATAACCTTATTTTTGTTAATATTAACCCATTTTCCTTTATTACGTAAGAGGCTTAAAAAAGTTACTTTTTTAAATTAGAAAGTCGACCGAGGTTCTATTAATATCCTTCTTTTCAGAATAGGTTTCCTAACAGTGAAAATCTACATTCAATTCATACGATTTATGCAAAACGTGAAGAGGTCAAATTCATTTGGGAATTGGTGAAAAATTGAAAGCTAAATTTCTATCATTTTCATTCACAAATATACTCTCGATAGTGGAATGGAATATGCCTTTTTGTGGAACATACATATATCTACTACATGGCGCAGTCGGAACGCAAATGACAGTCAACGCTGTGGTTGTAGTATCGAGCCCTACTCAAAGGAATGATTATAATCTATATATATAAAAGGACTTGTCCTCACTGACTGAGGTAAGACGCACGCACAGCCGTAACCGCTGTGCGTAGAAACGTGGAATTTGGACAGATGTTTACTTTCGTAATCGGGACATCCACTAAGAAGGGATTTTGAAAAATTTTAACCCTAAAGGGGTGATATAGGGGTTGAAAGTTTGTATGGAAAAAAATTTAAATGGGCACCGATTCTTATAAAATTTGAAATTTAGATTTTTAAAAGTATTTCATTGAATACGTGTTTCATCGTTTTCAAGAATTCTCCCTCTAAGGGTGCAAATCGGGAGTTGAAAGTTTGTATGGAAAAAAAATTAAATCGGCACCGATTCTTATAAAATTTGAAATTCAGACTCTTAAAAGTATTTAATTGAACACATGTTTTATGGTTTTCTAGAATTCTTCCCCTAAGGGTGCAAATAAGGGGTTGAAAGTATGTATAGTTTTTTTTTAAATCGGGACCAATTTTTATAAAATTTGAAATTCAGACTATTAAAAGTATTTAATTGAACACATGTTTCATGGTATATTAGAATTCACCCCTAAATACGCAAGCGAAGCTGCGCGCGCCCGCTAGTTATATTATAATTGTTCCAGTTATCTTGGAATTGCTCGGCTAAAAAACTAGAAAATACTCTATTCTGTACCAAATAGAGAACGTGCTTGGAACAAAAAATATATGCGCTTAAACTTTCGTGCTCACTAGAAACCTCTGAAGAAATCCACTAGTCAGCTCCTGGACCCATCATCACACCAACACGATGATACTATAGTATTGTATTGTCACCAAATCAACATACAACCGGCACGTTTCATGATGATATATTTATTACAAGTTGGTCAATAGTTTCTTAGATTTTATTACATTGTTACATGTTGCATTACCGAATCCTCTTAAAACATAACCCTCCCTTTGAAGCAGGTAGGTAACAGTACCATACAAGCAATTTCAAATAATATAAAATCTTCCTTTTACGTTTTTATGTCGACGAGTTTCGGTTAGTAAGACTTGTATTACAAAGTTAGTGAAGCTCAAAATAATCGATGAAATTAAGTAGAAAGCGGTTTGTTCTTTATAATTATTGTATTGTGAAACTAATAAAATCATTCATCTATTAATAACTTGATTACTTGCCGGTGGCTTTATTAGTATATAGCAACAAATTGTTCAAGCGGATTAGCCTATGAGGTGTGTAAATTTTTGTAGGTCATTTATTAGCTTTTCACTTTGACCAGAGAAGCTTATCTTTGACCTTCGTTATCATATCTTTGAATATAAAAGAAACTTTCAAATAGTAACGCATTAGCATCTATTTAAAATAAAATAACTCGTATGTATATACAGAAATTTAAACAAAAATTATATTGTAGAAATAATTAATATTTGAATTACTTCAAAGTGAGTAAGTGAACAACATTGAAAATTAATAAAATAAATTAATGATACTTACATATTTATTTACTAAAATTCGTTATTTATATGTCGATGCCAACATGGATATATTTTATTAGCTTTACTTCGGCATATTTAGTAGTTACATTATTTTTTTTGAGCTGGAACCGGCTTTATATAATTTTGTTGATAATTTTGTAAACGATTTCATCGTTTCAAATCTTATGAATTGATTGTGATGTGTCAATAACATAGAAACGAAAGAAAATAACGCACAATGGAACGACGAATTTTACACTTGCAAAAAACAATCTTGCGCTATTTTGAGATACCCTTTTATTAATTATAATAGAACGCCGCAATAAGCAGCACCATTTACAACCATTTTGAATTCTTTATAATTAAATTTTCTTGCTCTGCCCACTTTTTAAATTGAGTTGCCACTGTGGCTGTTGAATTTTTCCCGGAAGCTTATCACTTCTTTATTTTGTCCAAAGAAGTGCCTATATACTTTTATGAATTCGACACCGTACTGGAAGTAATTGACAATTACAGTTGTTAACGAAAAACATAATAACAAAACAACAAACAACAGATTAAACCTCATACGAACCTACCTCTAGAGAATATAATAGTATAAAAGTATGAAAATGTGACGTTTAGCGACATCTAGTAATGTTATATTATATTACTTTTTATTAAGTCTTCTTAATACACGACAGATGGCGCTCATTTAAAATGAGCGAAAAGAAACTCATGGTGTTTTTATTGGAGTAGATTAATTTCTCTTTAAATTTAACATTAAAAATATTGTTTAATCCATCAAAAAATATATTAAATTTACAGCAATAATCTTTTTTAAATTCAGCCCCGTTGTGTATGATTGAAGACAACTGATAAATAAATGGTGATCCAGATGACGCACAGTACTTTATGTATAAATAATATAATTCATTCAATTCAATTTTTTTTCTTCAATGTCCGCAAATCGAATTTACAGACAACCAGTTTTTCCGTTTTAATTTTTCTAAAATAAAACACTCTATATATAAAAATCACAGTCGTTTATTATTATTAATAAATACTGGTAATTAAGTTAGACATTAGAGAATTACCAAAAATCTTTAGCATAATGAAAGATAGGTATATACTATAAAGTATCTAATTAAACATAGTATGTAAATTGGGTAGATAAAGATATGTACGCCAGCCAAGTATTAAAAATTTGCTTTCTGTCAAAATTACTATTCAATCAAAAACTTTACTAAATAACTAAACACGACTTTCATCAGACTGACATAACTGACATTTTCGCTGCTCATGAAAATATAATTACTTGTTAATACAATATTAACTGCATATAAAGATATCAATTAACGTTTAATCAACATTGAACACGACGAAACAAAGTGATAGTTTAATGTTAATCGCTTTTTCAGAAAATGTATAAAAATTTGAATGTATCCGGATTAGAACCTGCGCGCGCATCTTCGAAATCGTTCAGGCGCTCTGCCCACTAAGCCATACGTTCTTATCAAACTACATCAAAATTCTTATATCAGTGTAAGAACTACAACTTATTTATGTGGTTAGCATTTCTGAAGTCGCGTACGTCGCTACGTTTAATTTTTTATACGTTTTCTATGAATTTATTTGGCTTACTTAATTAAGTGTGGAATAATACTCTAATATGTGAATAAAATAATGTTACTTAAACATTAAATTACAGTTTTAAATATCACTTTGTATAAACAAAAATCTCATAACAGTTTCTGTTCCCAGTGTGACAAATCAATAATAGTTAGTATTTTGAATAAATGAAGTGCTTTCAGTTTCAATTCATTATTCAAAATAAGTATACGTAATATGCAGAGTATTTTTTAGTTAAATTTTCAAAAAAACACACTAATGTTATAATGATTTTGAGATCAAGTCCATCATATAGCTACCTTTTACTTATTTCTTTAAAAGCCCACTTTATTTTTTTTTCTTCTAAGCCTTTCTAAGTCACTAAAGATTTTATTGCTATTATATAAAACAGTTAGGTACTATTGGAATATATTATTATAAAATGTGATTATTTATAAATTATGCCAAGTATTGCTAGTTACAAATAGATTTATTGCACTAGCGACCCATTTATATAACACGCATAACCCTTAAACAGAGAACCCAGTGACGCAACTCTCCACTCTTTTCCAGAATATAATCATAAAAAATACAAAACTAAAATTTTAGTTCAACTCTCATTACAATCTCAATACAAAAAAGGGACATACATACATACCATACATAACGTAATTTTGACAGAGAACAGGTATCATATCACTCCTAAATCAACAAAGCGTACGAATATAGTAGAAAAGCCTACAAATGTGATGACAAATAAAAAAATAATATCATTAATTAACTTAAAAATTAAGTCATGGGCCCGAACTAGTAAACCTTAAACTACTACGTATAAACCCTATACCGACTGAGTCGAACTGCTTACTATAAAGCTATGTATTTCGAAATCTAGGTTATTTTTTAAACCTACTTCTAACAGCTTAATAAATAACTTGGACAATGATATAAGAGCAAAAACTAATTAAGGAAATGTTTAGTCAATTGATCAATAAATAATTAATAATTGAGACAAATACAGTACTTGAGATACATTTTCTTGTATTTATTGTAACGTTTATGGAAACGCCTGTAAATAAAAATTCTAATACATATAATAATACATAATACAAGCTATTTGCGCCGTCCGTCCACCAATACTAAGCATCGTCAGTGTCTAACCGTAGTTTAAATGGGAGAAATAACAAAATATCACCGATAAATTACAAAGCGAATTGTGCTCTACTGCATCATTTTCAACTTGAACCTTAAAACTAAGTAGGAGATTACTCTAATAAATACAAAGAATGCGCTCAACGCTCCAACATCCACCCAAAAGTTGGCCTGATCCATGGTCATTTCCTTTAAAAACAAACTGGGGGTCCTAAAATGGCAATATGCTTCGGAACAGTGAAGTTTTTCTCTTCCATAACCGTAAACTGATAGCATTGCACCTTCGAAACCGTATCGCACATAGCTTAAGTATGTCAGCCACTGAAGATAGCTTGGTATAGCATTGAAATTGACGAAGAAACCGGAGAATAAAACAATAGGTATGGTTGTAACTGGTCCTAAATAAACGCCAGTTTCTATTTTCATGGCAGCTCCTATGAGTAAGCCTAGAGATTGTGAAACGAGCGCTGTGAGTACATTTATAGTAGTGAACATCAGCACTCTGTCTGTTTGCATCGGTTGTCCCGTCATAAAGTACACTATTATCACGTACACTCCACTGAAGACAATCTGGAATTAAATTTAAACTTTAATTAGTAAAATTATTCGAATTTGTCTGGATTAAAACAATGACAGTGAATAATTTGTAAGGATATGGTTATGGGTTTTATTTTAAAATAATAATTCCAAAAAAATAGGTCCCAATATACAAATTGCAATAGAAAAATTCTACGCTAAGTTATTATTCATAAGATTCTCATACGTATCAAATTAAAGTGGTAGATAAACATTTATAAAAAAAATTAAAAAATCTGTATATGGAAAAGAATAATGATCTATCATAGCATGCTATGTAATTAAATAAGAAAAAGAATTATTTTACTTTTATAAATACTTTTATAATTTGAGTAAGTATTAATTAATATATCATTGATTGTAAAATATTTATAATTCTTAAATTCATTAAATTTGTATACAACAAATTAATAATAAATGAAACAATAATAATAACTGTACCTGAAACGGTAGATCTGCCATAGTCTTCGCAAAGTAGAACGCTTTCAATGAATACCAATAATTTAAATGCTCTCTCACAAACACGCTCATCTCAGTTGGGACTGTAAAAAAAATATTACAGAAATAAATAATTTATAAAGAGCTAACTTTCAATGCTACCGAATATATTTATGGTCGAATATAAGAATATATCGTACTAGATCCAGTTACTACGTTAGACTAAAATTTAAAACTAATTTCATCCATATCAATTGAAAAATTACTGCAATACTTACAGAAATGAAAATCCATACCCAAATTATAAACGAAATTATTTAGGAAAACAGAAACCAATAGTACTTTGTAATATGAGACATAAACAAGAAAGACAAACTTACATGTAAGGATAGTAGGCATCATCGCCGTGAACATAGTGAACATCACAGTGAAGAACAAACATCCAGCATTGCTCATCACCTTGGCAGCATCATGACCGATATCGTAATACAAAAATCCAATTAACAATCCAACGACGGTATGAGAACACAGCCTCAAGTGCGTTAGCATTTGATCTCGTAAAATACTTCTAAATGTCCTCTTCAATAAAATCCAGAATTGTTTCCATCCTGATGTAGGAAAACCAGCTTTTTGAGGTTTTTTGGTGAAACTCTCGCTGGAGTCTAGAAGTGATGTAGTACATGTAACTGGAGCGAGGTTTGTTGTATTTGGAACGGCATTCTGTTTTTCAGTGTTGACTGTTGGTTCGGACATATCTATCACAGTGCATGTCGGTTTGTCTGTGAAATATAGAAATGGATAAATCATTTTAAATGAAAAAACTATTTTTTTATGTTCTAGTATTTTTAAACAATGAAATTATTAACAGAGTTATAGTTTTAGCTTTACGTTGCATCTCTTATATAGCGGGATAGGCAGATAGAACGGAACGTTAAGATACTCCGTGTCCAACTTCCTGTCGTATTTTGGCGACAAAATAAGAAGCTATAAGTTAAAATTAAGATATAAGTTAAAATCTCGCGATCTTTATATAATATTTAACATACCTATAACAATCTCAAGTGCTTCTTTCTTAACATTATTCTTGCTCTGATTGTTATAATTGCAGTTTTGAGGCACAGATGATGATGACGACGAAGTTGATGATTGCCCACGACCGCAGTTACCTTTGTTCACCGCCATCACAAGCTTATGTACCCAATCACCATGTTCACCTGTTGCCACCTCCATAACTGAAAAAAAAAAATATATCGTTAGTGTATTTACACCACTCATTATTGTTTTGCAAATTTCGCAAAAGTTGTCTAGAAGAAGTCACTGATTAACAAAGAGCCTTTTGTGCGTCATTTTTTTTTTAGTACCATTTAACAATATATAAAAAAGTTAAACTGTGTCCTGCAAAAATCTTTGTGAGTTTGACTGCAGGATCTCGAGTCTCTTTACTTATGATTTAAGTTAAAATTAAATTAATATTAGATTAAAATTAAATTTAGTTTTTATTTTGTATTATTATATCTTGTTTTACTTTTATTAATTTTGATATGCAATAAAGTGTAAATAAGCAAAAATATATAAAAAAAATATTCGTAATACTTTTTTCTTTTATAAAACCGGTAAAATTTAACTCAAAATAACGTTTAAGTTATTTCGAATATATAATCCGTTTCAGGATCGAATAGCTAATAATCTGGCAGGTTTCAGTTAAGGAAACCCTTCTCCCTAAAGAGATCGGATGTCTATTACTAACAGCCGCTATAACCTGGGTTGAACACGATTAAACGTATTTTAAGTATAATTATTTAAGTTTTGATAGTTTTCGTTTCGTTTTGTATTTTTTTAAATTTCTATAATGATATTACTTATAAATAAAAAATAGACAAAATATAACATACGTATATAAATTTGGATTAAATTAAAAAGTTGAGATTTGAGGTTAATATTTAACAATTTTACATTTACTTTTAACTTACCATAATCAGCAGGGTTGTGATAGCTCGGACAATGTAATGCCATGGATGATAAGAACGGCACCAATCCGCTAACCGGCCCTTGATATATACATTGTCCTTCGGCCAACGTGTACAAAAAGTCGAACATTTCAAACAGCCTCGCAGATGGTTGATGGATGGTACATATGATAGTTCTTCCGCCTCTCGACAAAGATTTTAGAAGAGATATACATTGGAAACACGAAGAGCTGTCCAACCCTGAAGTTGGTTCATCAAAAAACATCACAGGTGGATTGTTAACTAACTCTAAAGCTATGGAAAGCCGCTTCTTTTGGCCTCCAGAAAGATTTATCGTTCTAGTATCACCAGCTTCGACTAGACCCAGCATCTCCAGTATTTCATCAATGACTATTTTCTTTGCGGTAACTGTCATATCTTTCCCAAGTTTTAAATTGGCCGACACGTTCATTGCTTCTCGTACAGTTAAATGCGGTAAGAGACAGTCGTCCTGCATGATGTAGCACGAGAGCTTGCGAAACCGTCTCAAGTTTCTTTCCTTGCCATTAATGAGTATTGAGCCGCTTACGTTTGAAGTTCTGTAAAAGAGAAAATTATAAATTGGATAATTTTTATTTATTTATTAAATTTCACCTATTAGTAACCAGATAAAGGTCTACATTGTAATTATAAATTTTGAACCCACAACTAAAATCAAAAACTTAATATACATTTATATATGCCGAAAACGAACAAAACTGAAGATCAATAGCTCACTTTTCAAATATCTTTTTAAAATGAGCTTTACAACCTGCTCTTTAATAATACAAAATCTCTGAAATAAAGAGTATTACCATAAGTATAGCAGTTACCATAAAAAATTGGTACCCTTGTATCGAACAGAAATAAACTTTGCAATTAACGAACTAAAACTAAAATAGACTTTCGTGAGGAACGCTCGTCACATTATTACTATATTAGAAATCAATTTTATTCTAAGGAAAATTTTCATTAATCTTTCAATTAATAGGAACAATATACGGAATTGTGATATTTTTATTTTAAAATATTAGTTTTTTTTCTCTCACGCTGTATTCCACATAAGCAATGTAAGCAGACGGAAGTTAGTGTTAAGACACTCCATTCCTTTTCCATATACTTTTCGAGACTGTGAGCGCTTTGGTTTGTTACCAGAGTAGAGAAACTAAAATAATACATTCCCCCGTGTGGAATCGAAAACAGTTAGACCCAGTACCGCTACACCATGACCATCTCAGAATGTCTTATTACTTTTTATACCTTCTTTTTCAATTTTTTCATGTAATGTATCATTTAATACGCCATAATTAAAATAAACATACTTTATTTATTCTGACAAAGAATTGATTAATTAACATTCAACTAAGAAATATTATCCTTGATCTTGCGGGAAATATGTGACTTTACGGTTTTAGCACATTCTTAGTTTTAATTGCATTTCAAAGTCGACATTTTGATTGTAATCTTAGAATTAATTGCATGGAGGTAAGTACATATGTATATTTTATAGTTAATAACTGAACTTTGTAGAAAACTTTACGTCACGCCAATGTTAGTTTGATGATGTCACTGTGTCCCGTATGTAGAAGGGTTCGCAGAGGGAACACATAAGAAAGACACTCTGTTCCCTCCTTTCCGCCTAACTTTCGAGAAATTGCGTCTTAAGTGGAGGAACTCAACGCTACTTCTTGTTACTAGGGCGGGGCGGGGAAATAATTCCCTAGAGTGGGAAACCCACTAACGTCGAGTTTATGGACAAATTTACGTATCATATAAAAATCTCTATAATATAAAACTTGAAAAAACAAATGATTCACTTGAAAAAACAAATAATAACATAAATCAAAAAACTTACTTGTATCCAGCCAATATATTCATCAGAGTACTTTTCCCAGCGCCTGACGGTCCCATTATAGCTGTCAGCTCGCTGGACCTGAACGTCCCATTGATACATTTGAGCAAAGCCTTGTAACCTCTCTTCCTTCCTTCACTTACTGAGTAAGATAGGTCTGAGAACTCAATGTCGACTGGTGGGCGTTTAGGCAAGTGGGTCAGGGATGCCATAGGCTTCTTTTGGTCCCCATAACCGTTGGGTATCTTCGGTACTAATCCCGTCATCGCAGCTGTGCCGCCGTTGCATAAATTCATTTGTGAGCCCCTGGAATTTTTATTGGAATATTAATGAGAAAATGTTATTTGGTCTTCATGACGCGGTTACAACATGTAACTATGAAAGTAATGGTTGCAGATCGATCCTCAGTAGATGAAAGATTATCTATCACTGCGGGGGGATTTTAAAGTATCTACAATATGTTTTATAT
Organism: Heliconius numata; assembly: GCA_016802625.1. Lineage (NCBI taxonomy): Eukaryota > Metazoa > Arthropoda > Insecta > Lepidoptera > Nymphalidae > Heliconius > Heliconius numata. The sequence continues at coordinate 663,073 of JAEBDU010000071.1, forward strand.
AATAGACCAAAGGTGCATCAACGCATGCTGAGAAAGAATAAGCATCACACACATGTCATCTAACGTGATGTAACACACTGTAAATACTTTAAAATAAATCGATCCTCAAACTGGAAAATAGTTATGCTTATTATTTCTATGCAGAATCGAATATGCAATTCTATCGCAGAATGTACAGAATTGATTTTTTTGCATGCTCTGCTGTCAGGTATATCTGGTTAGGTATGCATAAAGATTTTTTTAATTTCATGCCGTATCCCGTAGAAACTAGTGTAAAAACACTCTGCTCCCCACTTTGGAGTTGAATGGAGGAGTGAGTCGTGGAACTCAATACTGCTTTTTTTCTTGTTACCACGAGGAGGAAACAAAAATAAATCATCCTCTTGTCATCAGAATTAGAGTCTAATCCACAAGCGTCACCGTCACTATAGTGTTTATATATAAATATATAAATAACTATTAAATATACTACTTCCATTGTTACATAAGCCATCAAGTTCAAGGGCGAGTGTCAGAACGTGACGTTTGGAATGTTTCTATACTACAGTCTTAAGGGAGCTCGCAAACGAATGTTAAGTAAATGGTATGCATGGTCACGCGTTGCCACTGTATAAAGAAAATTTAGTTAAAATTAAGTATTACATAGAACTTTTAGGAACTGTACGAGTAGATAATTTGTTATTTAAATTATATATTTTTTAGATTGGTTGGTTATTATTTTATATATATACTATCTATCTATCTGTCATCACGCAGCATCAAGATACTACGTTTTCCGTCCGGAACTCAGCCTTGTATTGCCAGATCAGAGTTTCGTGATTCAGGGATTCAGGTTCCCCCGAATGCTGATTCGAACCCACAGCCATACGCTGGCCCATTGCGTTAGCCTCAACTTGTAGACACTATATTTTGAAAATACTGTACTCTAAGTTATCTGAAGCGTATAACGAAATTGAATAGCAACTAGGTGACCTACAGGTGAGCCACTTACCGATCTGGGACGCTACGAAATGAGATTTTGTTTCATACCACTCTGTATGAGATCGTATTAGAGTAGGTCGCATTTATAATTTTTTTTAAGGGCAGTTTTAGGAATATTTCTTTCTTTTTTGTTGAGATCCATTACTCAACAAATCAACACGCAATATCTTATAAATTGGGCGGAAACTTTAGAATGGAATGTCTTAACACTATGCTGTCTAATATTATTTCTCAGATATTCATCGAAACGAGTAAAAACATTAAGTCTACGAACATGATAAAATAAAAAAAGAGTTCTCTCTTTTTTTGGATATGTAAAAAATATTTAATATGTGATTTTTTAACATTGTTATTTAGTTTCAGAACTAACAACTGTTGTTCCCATGTTCACTCTCATCAATTTATACGTACGTAGGTAGGTACATGAAAACAAATACACGACTAATAAAGGAAATAGAAAGCGTTTTTAATTCCACACAATCGTACTAATTACAATTTATGACTACTTGATATATGACATTCATAACGTATGAGTGGCTCGGTCCGAGTGTAAGCCCGATCGTTTTGGGGTCGATATCTACTCGGAGAGTGAATTATTTAATATTATTATTTCCTCGCTCTGGTAACGAAACAGAACGCGGTGTTGAGTTCCTCCGCTCGACATATATTGTCTTGAAAATTCAGCGGAAAGTGAAAAACGAAGTGTCTTCTCAGTGGGTAGGTATCCTATATACCTACTTTGCTATATGCGGAATATAGAGTGAAGCTAAATAAAAACTAGTTGTTGTATAGAAGCGAGTCTATCTGTGATAATTAAAACGGCATAAGCCCTTCAGCAAACAGCCAAGGCCGTCTATTTCAAATCTACATTCGCTAGAAAGGGCTATATTTTATGTATATAGGTTTTATATTCTAATGTATTTTTTTTAAATTTGCGCTAAGATACTCAGTATTTCACTATTTTGTCTATTCTAGAGATTGTGACATGGTTCAAAAAGTTATGCTCAGTAACAGTTATGCTCTTGATGTATTTAGATTTAAATTCCGGTGGAAGAAAGAGATAAGACTCAGTAGCCGAGAAAATTGCTAAGGCGAGAGATTTTTCACATGATTTCTAGTAAATACTGTACTGTGCTGTACTATTTTAGAAACTTATAAAAATGAATGATATTTGTACCTGAATTTAATTTAAAAATCAAAATCTATCACAAAACCAAGTGTTTCACATTTGCAACTACGTCACAACAATATTATTTATTCTAATAGTCGTGTTTCCGTGAATCCTTAAGAACTTGAGACGTAAACGGTTTTTGTTTTATTCAAGTCACCATATGATGACGAAAAGGCCGTTATACAACGGAATTTTTACTTATAGTACATACAAAAATTGAAATAAACACTTACACTTACATATAATATTTATTTTGAATTTTCAACACTTGCGCTTTAAAGTCAAGTCAAGATATATAATTTAGTATTTGCAACACAAACCACGGCGTTAAGCTCCATCATTTTACCGGTAATGTCTCGAATTCAGGCGGAAAAGAACGGAGAAATCCGCCTACCCAGCTAAATGTGTGATAAAGCGTATCGACTAAAAGGTCTCATAGTACTTTTTATATGTAACATAAGCCATAAAGCAATCTTAATATGTAATTTGTATATTATACTAACAACGCCTCACACGCTCTGTTTGCTTAAGGAAATCTAAGTTTATATCTCAATTTCTTGAAGTCGTTATAATAAATCAGATAAGTGATATATCACTATGTTTAATATATTTTACGCATTTATGGGTACATTATGACTTTTTTTTACCAAATCGTATAAATTAAAAAAAGATATAAGTGGCCATTCCACGTATTTTAAAACCATGACAAAACTGTTAAAATTTCATTTAAATAGGTGAACCTATTCGTCGTTTTGGGTGAATAAGGTGATACACACATACAGTACAATTATACATATAAAATTGTTAGAATTGAGATTCAGGTCTTCAACCAATCAGTGTTTGTCATAAAAATATAAATGTATTATTTTCTTTTTGTTCACATAATTATTTATATGTATGTTGTATAGCTCATACTGTATAATGAATAAAAAAGAAAAAAAACGAAGGAATTCTGTACAACATTCTAACCTCCTCGTAAAGCATTCGCCTTACAATAAACATAAAGAAAAGAGACAAAGTAAAACAACTCATAATTCCAAAGAATGGGGCATGAGTCAATATATCGACCTTAAACAATTTCTATACAATTTATATAAATACAGCAAAAATATTACGTGTGGGAAAATTCCGAGAAAATAACATTTAAGCTACCAAATGTAGCGAAAGGTATTTAGTAGATCAATCATTCGAAGGTTATAGTTGTACTGAATAACTCACTTAATAAGTAATTTCAGTAATTTCTTTTGTTTGGTAAAAATATATTTACTTTTAGAAGGTCAAATTGTTAAGTGAGAATTGTCGAGTAGGTTAAGTTAGAAATACGTAAGAAAATTTATTATTTTTATAATATTTGTTTTATACTACGTTCGATGATTCAAGTGGTTGCTAAGGTTATAATCGTTTTTTTTTTACCCAGTACCTAGTGTTAAGGCACTGCGAGTTGAGTGGCGGAACTTAAATAAAATATGAATAAATAATAATAAATTATTCCCCCAAGTGGGAATCGAACCTACAACCGCCGCGTTTACAGTCATAAACTTGTGCCTCTGCGCCTTAAAAAAACAAAACCAAAACCAACTTACCCAAGCAACTGTCCATTATTCAGCTGTTCCGGCGGTGACTTGACTGAGAACATGACCTTGTCACTGAGTTCCCCGCGACTGCCGCGCCCCATCAGCGGCAAGTGGATCTGGGTGCCTTTGGACTCCATCTTCTTGCCGGGCGTCATCGTCGTGTGACCATCCTGGTGGAAACCCTGCAACAATGGACAGGAAATTACATTACATTATCACTGTGTTGCATCAGATATTTATATTAAATTTACTATAGAGTAAAATATGAACCGAGAACCATCGATATAGTCTAGACTAAAAAAAAAGAATTAAGGTAATGGACATAGTAAGAACGTGGCAAGCTTTTTACATTCATCATGCTTAAGTTCACATCATGTTTCATGTTGAAGCACTTATTCTAGGAAAAAATATCTTCTGTCCTTTTTTTTTAGATTTGTAACGCCTATGTGAAATGATTTACTCAATACTTATATTTTTCCGGCCGTCGCGTCGTGACGCAGTGATTTAGCCTGAATATAAAAGCGATTGAATTGGATTGGATTCCCGCTCAGGGGAATTAATTAATGACGTTTAATTTTTTTATTCTTCTTTCTGCTTATTTAGGAATACATACCTAAATTCATTTAACGCCACAGAAATCCTACGCAATCCATATTAGAGAAAATGTATTAAATCTCTATATAAACAATCCCCCGATGGGCATCGAACCCACAACTATGAAGAGTACGTCTCAATGAAATATTGATAAATGATTATTAATATACTAAAATTGTATTAAACGTTCCATTTTCAAAATATCGGTCATTACAATGGCATGGTGGATGTCAGTTTTGGTTAATCCCGCGTCATTTTGAACGATGAGAGCTCATATATCAAAGTTTATAGTGCGAATAATATTTTATTGTGAAATTTTATTAATATTTAAAATTATTTTATGAACAGAAATTGATACTTTTAGGAAAATAATAGAATTTAACTTGGTGTAAGTTTAGTTTAGTTAGCTAAGTAAGCATTATGTTGATTATAATTTCCCTTCATTTATTTTCTAACTTTAACCTCATTTAAAGACACTCCGTTCCTCACTTTTCGCCCAATTTTCGAGTTTAATGCGGGAGCTCAACGCCACGCCAGAGAATCGAAACCACAAACGCAAATACATAGTTTTTTACAATTTTTAAATTTAAAATAAACTAAATTAAATGAAAAACGGTACGTTCACATTTGTACGTTAAAGGAATTATTATAGGAGCGTGTCGAAAACAATTGACCTATTTCATTAAAATTTCGTTGGTTAATAGTTGTTTCAACATTTTATAAGGTAGAGCTTTAGTTTGATCCATTTTATTAACTGTTTGTATTTTTTTATTCTTATCTTTGTTCAGGCGGAGAGCGCAGACCAGAGTGTCTGTTAGAAAATTTACTCTTTTTAGGTTCAGGCGGTGTCCCGCGCTTAGCAGAACAGGCAGACGTTTCCAATAAGATAGTTCCGTTCACCACTTTCGGTAGAATTCTAGAGACATTCCGTTTTGAGTGACGGAACTCGAAGCCGCGCTGTATCTCGTTGCCAGAGCAAGGAAATGAAAATACTAAGTATTTTATTTCCTCGAATGGGAATCGAACCCACAACCTCTTGTTTATAATTGCACTTGTGCCCCTATGCCATGACTGGTCTCAATAACCAAATTTGTTGAAAAAGGGATAAAAGGATTCTGATTTATATTTGAATCCACAATTACATCGTTTAAATTGTAACTCTTTACGTAACAAATAGTTATAATTTTTTTTTATTATTTTTTTTTTTTTATTATTTACTCATCTCGCAAGAGTAAATCATACCATCAAGACCGTCCTTCTTTCTCATCCATCATTCCATTCTCTACCTTTCGGCCAAATAAATCAAATTTAATATTGACATAGCACTGTTTTCTTTGTACAAGCATTTTCTGTAATTTGAAGGATATAAAATCTATTAAAATTATGACATATTAAATGGCGAAACTGAACGCCGCGCCGTTCCTAATTGAATATACTAGAAAAAGGAAATTATTTTATATATTAATTCCTATGCATTGTTTTTAAAATAACAATCATTCTATTCATTTAAAATTTATTAATTAACGTTAAATACATAATTGTAGTAACCGGGAAATGAACCTGTAATCTGTTGAATTAAACATACATTCATCTATTTTAAGTTTGTATCAATAAATAACCGAAGCCATATTTAAGCTAAAAGCTGAAGCCGTATAACATTGATCATAAGACTGTTCCACACGTTATTTTTTATAAGTTAAGCCCGGTTTTCACCGCGAAGGAGGAATGAGCGGGTAATGCTTAGGCGGAACGTACTCCTCTTAAATAAAATTGGTTTTCAATTTCACCAACAAAGAGTTTTTTGTTGTGTAATTACTTCGCATCGCTTTTCCGCACGACTCTTTATTGGTGGAAATGGTCCGCTCCACTCGGCCGGCCGTAAAATTCAGACTTTAAACATATTATACATGTAACTAAGCTTATTGTATATATTTAGTAAGTATTATTTATATTATATAATAGTAGTTCCAGTTTCTAATAAAATATTTCCTAACTTTTTTTTTAACATAAATGTTTTATTAATATAAAAAGAAAAGATATGGAATGGAAACAGAATGTCTTAACACAAGGTTCTCTCTTTATACAGGAACACGGAAAAGAAAGGAAAGATATATTTAGCATTGGGTATATTTTAATCAAACTAAAGTAGAAACCGCAACCGCACTAAGAATAGCTCACCAAAAGGTTGATAGAAAATAACGACCAACACAACACAGGACTTTACGAGATGAGGCTTTCAGTAATGGAGAAAACGACAATGAGGAAGAAAGAACAATTCAAATACCTGATAAAATATTATAGTCTAGTGAATTATTTGATTAATTGTTAAATTTTTATACATTTGTTGATAATTTTTAAAATATCTATTCTCGTGGTCCGTTGTCTGTCTACTGTCTAGACGGCGCAGTCTTCCTCTTTTACCCCGTAATTAACTAAAAATAGGCGAAAAGTAGAAGCCGGAATATACTATTTAACATTTGTGATATATTTTTTGAAACTTCACAATTTTTACCGTTTAACAGGTTAGGCAGAGATAACTTAGTTTCAAGGCACTACGTTCTCCGCTTTGTGCCCGAATTCGAGTCATTGCAGAAAAGGGTAATAAAAATAACTCATAACCCTGATCGAGGATAGACCCTCGACCACCACGTTCTCAGTTGCTGTGAATATAATTCACAGCATCTAAAAAAAATGTTATAAATCGATCCTGCGACCTAATAAGCTATCTAAATAAACAAATATCAACACCGCTAAAACGAATGTAGCAGTCTACCCACATACAAGAGCAATATTCTGCAGCCAATTCGCAATAAACTAAAAACAGGTTTTCAGTATAGTGAAACGAGTATTTCACTCGGATCAGCCACACTTGACATAAAAAGAAAATTGAAAAGCCCGATGTAACGAGAGCTCGTGAACGTGAGAGGGAAATCTACTAAGTAACTTGGGAATTAACACTTTTATTGAAATAGTGATGTGCTTTTACACGTATTTTGTATGATCGTGTGGTGACAGATCACTTTGTTTTCAATTTTTTTTTGAGAGGGAGAAATTATAATGAAATAGCTTTTACCTAAACTCTGTACCCCGCATATAGAAAGGTAGCCAGGCAGAGGGACGGACACCTGAGGAAGCTGGGAACCTAATATTAAGACTCCGTTCCCATTAGGACGCCTCCGTTCCTCACTTTCCACCGAACTTTGACTACATTGCATATTTAGTGGCGGAAATTAACTGAAAAAAAAGGCTTAAAAGATATTCTTATTGCTCGAAGTAATTATGATCGAGGGTAGAGAGTTATATTGGAAAGATTATAGCAAAATACTTTAATCTGTAGTTCCTACACAAAAAGATTATACAGTATGAACAAGAAGTTTCTGAGATAACCGTCTTCAAACAAACAAACTCTTCAGTTAGATAGTATTAGATACAAAGTACAACGTCCTTACACAATTTTCTTTCAATTATAAGAAATTTTATTAGGTGAATGAAAACAATTATTTAACAAGTAAAATTATGCTTCCATCTTTACCATCTTCAATGTTCGATTTCTTATTATTTAACACAATATTCGTTATTTCTATAGTTGTTATTTTACTATAATGAGGTGATACAGAACAGTCCTGGTACATGACCACAAGACCTCGAGGCCCTCGATATATACAATGGTATCAGCAACAGCTGGTTTCCGTTTTCAAATAGGGCGCAGAAATCATGTATGCTTGAGTCTTCGAAAAATAATATTAAAAAGTATTTAAGGTAGGTAACCTACACTACAAGATCAATAGATAGCGATTAAAAATTTTGTAATTTTGATAAGATAAGGTATATTTAATTATTTCATAATTCTCCTTTTTTACTTCGCTTATCATATGCAATTTATGTTTATTTTATTTTGTAGTTTACTCCTAATATTTTTTATATTTTAAGACATTATTGTTTTTTCATGGCAACATGAGGTTATTGCTGTTAGTCTTATTGACCTTTACAGAGACACTGGGTGGGTAGGGAAGTGGGTTCTCTATCCCCGAGAAATTGCAAGCACTACGTGACTCTTTGAGAGGGTGTCGATGGCGCGGCGGCGAGGTGTCTGTGGGGATTTTACTGTCTCAGTCACCTTCTTATATGGCTGCTGGTTTTGCTAAAAAGAGTGTCATATCTTTTCATTTATGAGAAATTTTACTTTGATAGTTGGTCATTCCCAAAACATTGATATTGAACCTCATTTGGACTCCCCTAGCCCCTATAGGAATTAAACCTAAAATCTACTGTTAAAATCCTACTGTTGTATTATATGTAATTTATATGTACACACTTATGCATTATTCTGTGACTCAGATAACCGCATGAGGCATTGAACTTTTATAAAAGCGGAAGAAAAATATCTCTGGTTTTAATAACAACGGTTTCTTTAATTTTTGTTGTGCTTGATAAAAGTACGAAATTTTATATTATCGAGACCGTCGTAGAGCAGCGTGTGACTGTAAGCTTGAGGTTGTAGGTTCTATTCCACTAGAGAAAATAAAATATTTAATATTTTCATTTTCTCGCTCTGGTAGCGAGGCAAGGCGCGAGGTTACGACAAAACGTAAAATTGGTTTTTACTGTTACCAGTAAGAATTTCGAAAAATATTTTTTTATTCATTCTCTACACTGTCCAAAGAACGTAGATGTAAAGTTTCAGCATTCTACTCCGCGTAGTGCCTAGTTACTGTAAACGCGACGGTTCTAGGTTCGATCTCCATTCCTCAAGCGGAGGACGGTCTGTCTACCCTGCTAAATGAGAAACTGATGTCACTGAGAGTCAGTACGCTTGTGTCCTGCGCCACGACTGACCTCACACGAGCCACAAACAGTTCATATACAGGGTGGAAGAGGCAGCGCTCCTTTTAAAACTACATATAGGGTAAAATATTTCAAACCCAGAATAAAAAAAAATAATCAAGGTACCTCAACAGTTTGGACGTAGGATTTTTTTTTCATTTCACGATTTTTAACCATACCTGTATTTCGTGTGACGCACACGTAAGCGTACGACGTTGCCGCTTTGACAGGTAAGTGTGTGCGTGCCTATGTTATACTTTACAAATGGCGTTTTATTTTAAAACGATAATTTTATTATTTATTTTATTTGAAAAAATAACTTTTTCATTTTTGGGAATTATATTTTTCTGAATTATTTTAGGCTTTTATAGAGTAGTTAAAGCTGTGGTTTCATTTAAAGTGGTGCTGACAATTCCACCCTGTATATGATGTTGTTATACATAAGTGTACCTACACAGTGTTACTTTTATATCCATGTGTATGCTATATCTTATTTAATACGAAACAATGATAATTTTAAGATTAATCACTGCGATAAAATTGCGTATAATTCTAGAATATTTGTAATTTAATGTAATTTTTAATTACTTTTTATTAATAGTCGAATTAAAATGTTTATGTCATTTGTAAACCGCTACTTGTTTTGGTATAGAGGCATATTGAATAAATATCAGTAGTGTTGGTATAAAAACCTACCGTATTTAGAAAAAAGAGTTTTCCCAAACAACCATGTAGTGCTTGCGATTTCATAGAGACAGTTTTCCCTCTCCATCCGGTGTCGTTATACATAAGCCGTTAGGTCTACCTACATTAACAACCCATTCAAAAAAGGAGAAAACGGTAGGAATGCGTAAAACTTCATTTAAATTGAAATAAATCTTTGTTCATACTGAAAATATGTCAACTATTTATTAAGTAGTTTGAAGAACTTTTGCTTAAATTTAACAGAAATATGTTTGAAATAGGCAAAGAAAATCGTTTCTGTGTATTTTCCCTGCTTACTAACCAACTATGCCAATATAAAAAAAATCATTTATCATAATACAATTACACTTGGAAAACTAGCAACGCATAAACAAATTAGTATACGAGTATTAGATATACACAGACCAACTAAACTACTAAATAAACCAGTACTGTTTGTATATTAAAAAAGAACCAGCTACCAAAAATTAAAATTACAACTATTCGGTAAAAAATTAAATAAAAATGTTTAACTAATTGTGACTTCCCACAACAGTAGATGTACTCGATGACTATGGGTTCGATTATTGTAGAATTATTTACATAAGAGAAAAGGACACGTCCTAGATATACTACAGAAAACGCTACGTTAAATTCCGCCACGCATCGCGCAATATGTAAAAATTGAAAACGAGAATGTCTAAACACTATTTTCTCTCCTCTGTGCCGCTTACATTCATCAACACCGAAAGAACAGTTAAATTACATTCATACATCCTCCATTCCATACATCCATACTATTAAGAGAAAACCTCTCAACACGTAAAATAAAAAAAATTGAAAAGGGAGTGTCTAAACACTATTTTCTCTCCTCTACAATAAAGATTAATACAGCAAATCCTACCTGAACCAATGTGCCGCTTATATTCGCCAACATCACACGTCCAGACGTCCCACCTTTAAGAGATTAACACCGCTACTGATTTAAATAGTTCATTGGTTTCCGTTATCAGTTCTTACGCACTTCAGATTTAGTATCTATAATTTTATAATATTTGATTTTTAATTATTTTTTTTATATTTAGTCTTTCTAATTATTTTATGCTGTCGTATGATATGTAAGTTTGTTTTTATGTTACAAATAATAAACGAATGAAAGGCTAAAATGTTGAAAGAAATGTTATTAATTTGTAGTGAACGTTTGAGCTGAAGAGTCTGATTGCAAACTGATTGTTGGTTATAACTCCACTCGGGAGATTGAAATATTTCTATTTGTGGTCGAAAACTCGAAAGTGCCATAATATAAGATAAAATATCTTTATTTTTACACATACTTTTCGATACAATATACAAATTTTATTAACTTCCGTCGTATCCATACAAATCGAATAGGATATATTAGGTATTTCTATATTAAAAGAGCCAAAAACCTTTAACAGATATCTTTCGATATTATTACGTCTTTTGCGGAGCAAATTGGATCGAGCTATATAGGTAACACTATTTTTTCAGTCACGCCACGACCGAGTATTGAACTGTACTGAAATATCGGCAAAAATCAAATAAAATATTATGTCATAACGAATTTATGAAGCATTTGTACGATTATGTAAGATTACGTTTACGAATACGATTTGATGACTTTTTAATTTTCTTTACTAAAAAATATACGAAAAAAAAATTTGATCATTTTTTTATAGTTTATAGGGAAAATACAAAGAGATAAATTGTTTAACAGATTATATAGTGGTCTTCATCAAGTGGTCTGACAGCGTCTCACAATTATAGGATAGTTACGTGAAAAAAGTATTTTTATTTCTCCGCTCGTCGTTAAATTCCGCCACTCAATACTCAAAATCTTGTATATAATTTTATTCTGGTTTTTAGTATTTGTATTTGTATTTGTATTCGGTAACAGAAATACATCATCTGTGAAAATTTCAACTTTGTAACTCTCACGATTCATGAGATTAGGATGAGATTCACGGTTCTTGATGACAGATGGACAGACAGACAGACAGCGAAGTCTTTATATATAAGAAACGAAAATCGTAATAAAATTGTGTCAGTCATATTATCCGTATTAAATATGTCCCAGATTTGTTAGAGCGCCTAATTTACTGTATTCTGGGTCAGGTCAATATAAGTACGAGAGCCTATGGCTTGATAACGTAATACTTTTATAATATTTTATATAGAGAGATAAATATAAGTATATTTAAGTTATCAGAATACAATCGGGTATAAGCGTGTGACAGTAAGCGTGACAGGTTGTCGGTACGATTCCCACTCGGAATATGAAATATTTAATATTTTCATTTCCTCACTTTGGCAAGGCTTGACGTTCAGTCCCTCCACTCAACATCAACACGCAATGCATTCAGAATTCGGAAGAGAGTAGGGAACGGAAATGTTTTAACACTACATAGGTTCCCAGTTTCCTTGTGCTATGTGTGGTATACAAGGTGAAACTAAAAAAACCTTTAAAGATCTAATAATATAGGACTAAAGTAAGTCGTCCAAATGATCTATCAGACATCACTTTCATAATATTCCCACGTCATGTGGTATTAAATCGATTGCATTGAAATGTCGCCTTTTCTCCAATAATCCTGATAAAATTACAATGTTGCTATCAGTAATGTTTCATTTATCTCTACACCTATATATTTGCTAATATAACATTAATTATAGAACTATATGAAATGTAATGGACAAACAAATATATAAATCTAGCGACCCTCTTGCGGCTTCGCCCGCTTTTACTACTGGATTATTCATATAACTTATGTTTGCAAAGCACTTAAGATAAAATTAAAGTGAAAATTAATTAAACCCTAATGCAACCCGCATTTTCGTAGTTTCGTAGTTAGAAAGGAGCTGATGATCAAACGACTAAATATTTTTTTCAAAAAAACTGTATCAAAATTGGTTCATCTGCTTAAGACCTACAATGCCACAGACAGACATACAGGTACACACGAAGAGAATCAATCTTATAATTCCTCTCTGTTTCCTTCGGGGGTTAAAAACAACAAATACTGTGAAAGTTTATCAATAATAATGAAAGGCTTAATAGGAAACAATTAAGTCACTGAGACGTGAAGAAACATAATAAATTATTATTAAGGAGAGAACAAAGAGGCTTCATTGCGAAACTAGGTCGGAATGAATGAATTCATTTCAGAATGAAAATGTACAATTGTAGTCTTATTTAAATACAAACTATTTAAACATTTTTGTATCATTATATAAAGTAGAGGAAATCTAGTGTTAAGACACTCCGTTGTCCTTTTCCCTCATTTTTAATATGTTTTTCATTAGGTTGAGTTCTAACATTGTAAAGAAAACTTAATTAAGTAACCTTAGCCTAGCTTTCTAGATGTTTTTTTCATGGTGTATTGTATTTTACTAATCCATCCCTTTCATTTGATACTACATCATTTTGTTGCGACGGCCATTTTGTATTAACAGTAATATCAGAACTGAAGTCGTAATCCAATTTCAGTTTTTTTTTTAGATTCGTGCAATACCTATCCCGTACATAGCAATGTAGCAGAAGGAATATGATCCTAGTGTTAAAATACTCCATTTCTATTAAAACGCTTCCGTTCCACATCCCCCACATTCCCTTATGGCTCTCCGCCACTATGGCCTCAAGTACAACTAGATATGCCACAGTGCTTTGAAAAGAATAAAAACATATATATTATCTAATATGAATATGAGAAATAATTTAAATTTCAAATTTAAAGTTTTGAACAATATATAGGACAAGTTTAATTGTAAAATCTAAGTTATAAACAAAATACGTCGAGTCTAGGGAAATTAAACTGAGCGTCATGGCGCGGTGTTACTTAGAACGATGCGCTACAACTGAAAGTTATCTCATTTAATTTTATTTAAGGAATAACACTGTTAAATTAGTTAAATAAATAAAAATATGATATTAGCACTAATTCCATTAACTTACATATACTTATTGCTTTTACAAAATAATAAAATACTGAAAGGCAACGCTCAGACAAAACTACTATAATTAAAGAGTTAAAATTAAGCAAGTATAGTTGCGGGCGACAACTAGTTTACTAACATTAATCTTCATACTTACTTATTGTTTCAAAGTCCAACTAGACATCAAGGCAAGGAAAACGTACATACGAAACTAGGTACATACTTCACACATATTAGTCGAATAGGCGCGTCGTTTGTACTCAACTCACGTTCGTTCTGAGATTTGTCTCGCAATCCATTTACGTTTCAACGATTTGGACTTGTAAAACAATTATAGAGAGTTATGCCAAAAGAACAAAATTATACACTAATCATTCAAAATAAGAAATATTACGCGCATACGGTAATGGTAAAGCTCGCGTAATCTAACGCCGCACGTAACTCAACAAGACCCTAGGACCATCTATACTCGTAGTATAAACATAGATATACCTCAAGCAGAATTTCAACCTCAATTATTATTTAATTATTGAAAAACTCGGGAGAATTAATAATTGATATTTTCTCTCTGTGAATGCCTCGAACTTTATGATGGAGTGTCTTGACAGTAAACTTTCTACCTTGCTATACCTATGCATATTTCTGTAAAGTAATTAATTTATTTTCTCATATTTCCCATATATTGTTCTCCGTGTTTTATATAAGATTTAGGAGAGCCAATGCACCGTTTTATTTTTTTATTTATTTACCGTTTTGTTTTTTTTTTTTTTTTTTTTAAATTTTTTTTTTTCCTGGATCAGTGAAACACAAATATTTTAAATACAAATATATGATTACAAGTATACTTTTGACTGAAAAACCTACGAAGACTTCTTATTCTAAAAATGATAAAAGAATAAATAATGAAATAACTAATTTCACGGGAAAAAAGCTTACTACTCAGCATTCTGTTTTATCTTTTCGCTAGCTTTTGCGTACAGCTTCGCTTGGTCCTTGGCCCAAGGTCGGAGCAAATCTGATCACAGATAGAGTTCATTACATCAAATTGACTTAATATAATATAACCTATAAACTACCTCAATAAATGGACTACCCAACACATACAAAAATCCACTCGAACCAGTACTTCCTGAGATTAAAACAAACAAATTCTATAGTTAATAGGCAGTTGACTATATCACGATGATATTTAATTATGAATGCATAATACACATGTATCTACTTATTGTAAGTATTTAATCCTAAATCCCAAAGGTTGATTTGAAATCACGCCTTATCATTCAATAGCAAGGTAGCTACTAGATTAGTTAATTGTTGATAACACTATCTAAAGACATTTGTTCGTCGTGGTGCTAGTGTAAAAAATGTCTGATAGTAATAGATGGCGTCACTAAATACGCAAGTGGGTAATGGAAGTATCTGAATGGGAAACTGAATGTTGAAATTAACACTAGACTCCCAGGTTCCCTCTGCCTGCTATGTCCTGCACATAGAGATAGAGCGTGAAGATAAAAATACTAAAAACGCAAAGTCTCTAAATTCAGCTAAAGGCGATTTTCATAAAACCTAGCAAAGTGATGAATTGCCGCGATGTATAAGGCTTTTGATTAAATTGCGTTTGCGTTTCGAGTTGCGGATCTCAACGCCGCGCTTTATTAAACTACAAATACCTACCTACATAATAACTATTCAGTCAGAGAGTATCTTAGTCATGAGTAGAAAGTCAATATAGCTCGTGTTGACACAATGAAACAAGGAAGCTGACGGCACTAAGCCTGAAAATCTAGGACAAGATAACGTAACAAAGAAATATAAAAAAATTCTCAACGTCTTCTATCAAACAATAAATTGTGACATTTTTTTATATATGTGTAAATTCTATCAGCGTATTTACTTTCCTTCTTTCTTTTTTAACTTCACGCTGTATCCTGTACATAACTGGGTAGGCAGAGGGAACCTGGGAACCTAGTAGTAGTTATGCTAATAGTATATGCTAAATGTATATATTATTTATAATAATACCTACCATAGATGATATTTTGACATATTTTTAAATAAATTGACAAAATGATTATAAATTAAATCTATTTTTATTTCTTATAGCGAACATTTTAATTTATTCTTAGAGCCAGACAAGGGATAATAAAAAATGTATATATTTGTGAATTGATAAATAAGAATAAATGTGTTTTAAATATTGTTAATTCGATGTTAAACTGAAGTATCCTCATGGGAATGGAGTGTCTCAACACTAGGTTACCCTGGAGCCGAATCCAAGTTGGTAGTAAGTCAAGTCCAGTAATTTTGTCAATTGTGGACGTAATTTTTCTTGAAAAGGACAAACATTTTGTATAACAATAAAGTAAAAGAAATTAGTACCTTGAAAATATTGTCATATTACCAGAACATTTTTCTTTGCAAAGCTAGAGCTTTTCATGTTAACGGAAAGCTTGACTGATAGTGTGGGTGGCGACACGAGACCCACGCTTTGGCTCTAAAGGTTACTATGTCAAAATACTTGAAAACTATATACGTATATATGTCTTTTTACTGAAAATAGAAGAATAGTCCAAATATTATGATTTCAAATATTCTTTACACCAAAATAACATGTGTTTTTAATTTTAAACTTTTAAAGATTATGGAATACTACTTATAAATATAAACAAGGCCTAATGTATGTAACAAACACGACACAAAACTAAAACTTTCTTTAGGTTCTATATTATTAATAAAGTGTTCTTCCCTTTATTAATATTATAGAGGTCACCGTACTAGACTGACGTAATATGCGTCACATGTATCGATTCATTTACTTTTATTAACCAAAGCAACGCATTGAACTGGCGTACTGAAAATGGAATATTTTTTTATTATATGAAAAAAATATCTTTTTTTATAAATCAAGAATAAACTGTGTGATGAAGCAAGTAAGTGCTGCAGTACATATAAATACAGTACGGTTTTTTATCAATATAGAAAGCGAAGTGAAAAAAGATTAGCGAGGGAAGCGAACTAGCAGTACAGCTCTCTTGTATAGGTACCCATACAATATATTTTTTTAGTCTTTAGGAATCACCCTTATATACCAAAGGAGACAGAAAGTATCTAGTGTTAAGACACTCCGTACTCTAGTTTGAACTCGATGACAAAAAATCGCGAATTCGCAAATTGATTGATGATTGATGAGTGGCAGAAATAAAACCCACTATTTGTCTTACCAAAATGGGTAGGTATGTGAAAATAATGAATTAGCTCACATGTTAATATTTAATACACAAAGAGATTCTTTATACCCATATATAAAAAATCTTGCTAAAAGGTAATAAATGTATATAATGTATTTGTTTGCTCGTTTATGTATTACTTACATAGATATATTCCTGTAACCGGTTTCTAAAGGTTAATTCTTTTATAAGTTATTGGATTTACTACGATTTTATATGCTTCCAATTAGTTGGTCTTAGAAATAATTGTTGTTGATTTTTTTTATATACGCATTTTGATTATATTTGACTAATCTATATTTATACCAATGTTGTAAAACTTATGCGTTTGTTCAGTTTTAAGCGCTAATCTCAGGAACTATAACGAGTTATTTTTTGTATATGTTGGTTAATAGGTACATTTATCGTGGAAGGTTTTATAAATTAACATTATATTAACATAAAGCCAGCGGTTACTTGGTATAAAAATCCGATATGGCTTTGATTCCATGCAAAAAATATGTACCTACTTTATAAAAATATTTTAGCTTCAACAAAATGTGATATTGAATTCCATAATTAATTACTTAAATTAGCAAAAAGTGAAGAGTAATATTTTTATTAGGTATGTTTTATTTAGGGTCACGCTGTATCCCGCAGGGGAGGGGGAAATTGCAAATAATTATTCTCCCGAGTGGGAATTCAATCCGCAACTTTAGCATTTATACGATGCCGCCACGTAACTTTTTTTTAATCATTTAATAAAATTAAAATAAAAACTCAATTATACAATGTATGTATATGAAAATATTTACTTTAGTAACACTTCAGTTTCACGTGGAATAGTGAATACTTGAGAGAAATATGAACGTGACCAAGTGCCGTGCTCAGTTTCCATTTCCAACCAAGGTTAAGTATGTTTATAAAAGCGGAGTATAATTTTGAAATTAGGTACTTTTATATAATATTTTTTTTATATCGTTAAACTGTATAAAGCACATAGCAGGGTAGGCAGAGGGAACCTAGTGTTAGACTTTTGACCTGTAAGTATGTAACAAGCAATTGCGCCTATCGTCCATCTTCATAGCGGAGTTCTCCATTTTTCAAAACTTTATTTTGTCATCAGAGGAAAAAGTAAAAAGCATTTAAATATTACTTTTTTTACTATTATAATTTCCTTATTCCGAATTCGGCGGAAACATTGGAACGGAGTGTTTTAACTGCTATATGCGGGATACAGCGTGAAGCTGATTTTTTAAATAATTTCCTGTATAAGAGATCAAGCATAAAATAGTCGCGTGTAGACATTACTAAATATAAGAATTACTTTGCTATAACATTTTGTACGTAGTATATAACTGTGATACTTTAAAACTTTTCATGTCAGCTTACCCGTAAGTTCTCCAACTATATTTATGTCAAAGAAAGATCGAACACCGTAACTTGAACAAACTTATACTTAGTAAATTTTACTTCGTAAATAATGTTATTTTAATTTATATGCTTTACGCTGTATCCCGCACATAGCAGTATAGACAGAGGGAACCTGGGAACCTTGTTCTAAGACACTTTCCCACTTTCCGCCGAATTCTGGAGACATTGCGCTTTGAGTGGTGGAACTCTGCGCCGCCAACCGTGAAGACCACCTCTACACCGGTAAGATGAAGCGCAGCGATAAATGCTGCCACTCATCGTGCAATGTCTCGAATTTGGGAGACAAGTCAAAAATGGAAAAGTCAAATATGGAAAGGATTAAAACTAAAAAGATAACTAGTACTAAGTATTCTTTTACAATGGAGATAGTTACGCAATTTTCCTTTCTAGACTTTCGATTAAGTAACAAACAACTGACTTTACGCGTCATGTGAGTGTTCGTTAACGGCTTCTTATTTATTGATATGGTAACGACACTCAGAAATACTTATTAGATTTTAACTGACATTATGTTGGTATTTTCAACTGAATTTGATTTGACTATAGATTAATGACAATATTAACAAATTACTAAACTAATTAAATTAATTAAAAAATGAATAAAAAAAGTAATTTTTTTTTTTTTTGTTTGTAGATTTTTGATCATAAAATTTATATGGTACTCGGTAAGAAAAAGTGCGATTTCAATTACCACCTTCTCTGATTTTTTCTTTAGTTAAATATAAGTAAGCAAAATATGGTAAAGAATTCAACTAAATATTTGGCCCTTTTCAGTACTAGCTAAGAGACTAACATAACCTATTTTCTTGTAAGAGCCACACAAGAGAGCAAAAAATAACAATCTTCTTAAGACTATGAAAATATTCCTTTGTATAACTATTCCTATTGTGTAGATGTTAGATGTGGATGTCAATCAACATACATACGAGTGTTTTCTTAAAACTTAAAAGAATATACCTTCTTATTATACAAAAAGGCCAGAGGCCAGTCGTGACTGTAAATGCGACAGGTTATGTGCTCGATCTAACTCGAAGAAATGAAATATTACGTTTTTCCCTCTGGTGTCGATGCAAAGCGCGGCGTAGAGTTCCGCCACTTTTTAGTTTATCCTTATGTTAGTTATGTACGGGGTGTGTTTTTCGTGTTCTAACTATTATTGATGGATGTTAATCGGACAATGGAACGGATTTTATTGCAATTTCATTAAAAAACAGAGTTATTAAAAAAAACGTGTATATATAATAAATGCGTATTATTAAATATTAATTAATATAAAATATTTTTTTATCTTAAAAGTAAAGTAAGATAAATATCTGCAAATACAATAGTCGATGTTTATAATTATAAAATATATCTTCAACAGTTAACTTATATGACGAGTTAAGCAAAACTTTCACATTGAGTCATTGTTTTCTTCACACTATAATGTTCGTTCGCTTTCAATAATTAGAGAGAGTTAAATATTATAGATATAATCACGCTGTATCCCGCAGCACAGAAGGAACCTAGTGTTAAGACATTCCCCACTTTTCGCAGAACTTTTCGAGGCATTGCGTGTTGAGTGGCGGAACTCAATGGCGGGCTTTTTGCCTTGGTAGATGTTTGTTCTTTAAACATTACTTAGCTTACAAATTTCCCCGAATTGGAATTGAATCGTTGACAATCGGGTTCTTTTCTGGTCTTGATACACAATGGTTGCCTACAAAGATATTTATTATATCACTTACGACTTTTACTTTCAAGCAAGAGATTGTGTAATGCTATAAATCTTAGAATACTTTCAATGTACTCGTACCTTACATTCACTGACTTAGAAATCGACCAAGGCAGCAAAATTAAAGGCATATGATTTTTTTTTAACTTCACGCAGTATTCCGCACATAGCAGGGTAGGCAAAGAGCAGCATGAGAACCTAGTGCTAAGACACTCCGTTCCGCTAAATTCAGGAGGCATTACGTGTTGAGTGGCGGATCCCAACGCTGCGTTTAACCGCGTTACCAGAGCGAGGAAATTAAAATATTAAATATTTCATTTCCTCGTGTGGAAATCAAACCCATAACCGTCGCGTTTACCGTTGTACGCTTGCGCCTCTACGCCAAAATAATTGTATGATAATTCTTATTTGTACTATAGGCATGGGCGTTATCGTTTTTTTTCGATAACGGTTATGTAACCGATATATGGTTTTCATAACGATATCAAAAACGGTTTTCAGATATCGATATTGATAATACAGTTTACAAACGTTAAATCATTTTTAACGATATAAAATGAAGGCAAATTGACATTAAACGCTGGTTGCGTTTTTTAAAAGTATTATGAATATAAAGTAAATCACCAAGTATACAGAGAGATGAGAGACTTTACGCGACATTTTTAAGAAAAAAAATATGTCTATATACACTAATATATTTAAGCTATACACTAACACTAATTAACTTTAAACTATATAGAAATTGTTGTTAAAAAAAAGTATACGCACGTATCGCAAAGGACTAAATACAATACTAAACTATTTCTAAAATATTAAAAATTTGAAAATAAATTTCAAATAAGCATTTGTCACTTAAAAACAAACGTTTAGAATTTAAAAGTTGAATCCACTCAAGTGTGAAAATAATATGAATATTTTAACCAAATTTCAACCTTATTCCCATTATATAGAAGTTCTTTTTTGTAACGTAAAGTAATAATATCTTATAGATGCAAGTTATCGGATATTCGCTTCATTTCTTTTACACTCGTGAGAAACATATAGTTAGAAAGAGAGGTAGTTACTTAGTTCGTGTTATGCGAAGTTTTCGTTTTTACGTTTTCGTTGCGATAGTTGCTGTGTGTGATTTTAAGTTTAAATACGCATCTGATAGTTTTGATAAGTTTCTATGATAACGGTTTTTTAGAAACAGATATCGATATGGTATGGTTTCGGCATCGTATCGGTTACAAGTTACGTTTTGTTATATCGAACTCATCCCTATTGTACTACATTCAGGTCAATGTTACTTTCCATATAATTTACGTCACGACGCCGGACGCTGTGCGCGGTGACTGATGAGTCACAGAGACAGACGGAAAGGTGAATAAAATTATAGGATAATATAACACATTTTTCAAATTGGTCAAACCATTTTAAAATTATTTATAATAGACATTAACACAATTAAAACAATGATGAATTATATTACAATACAACAAATTGTTCTTGAAATCACGCAGACTAAGATTTGTAAAAAAAATCTGTTAATTTTAATTTAGCAGTAAAAAACCTAGCCACTCCACTCTCCCAATATCCCATTATATAGTAAGTACGACGCTGTGATAATGCCTCATATAATTTGTAAGTGGAAATATATATTTAAATATTATGACTATAAAAAATTTACTTAAACATATGTATATGTAAAGTAAATAAATTATAATAATCATTATTTAATAGCAAAACAACGCGTGAATGAAAGTAATTGTGCTACACTAGTAAGATGACCGAGGTCGTGCGCGTGCGCATGAGATAACCGTGTAAGATACAGTTAGACAGTAAATATCTGTATTACATACGAATTGCTTTGTCGTCATCTTGGCGCAGCGGATAGGGATAGGGATATACCCCATATTTAAAACATGGTCTCTCAACTCTTCATGGTTAGATAAAATGTTTCGTTGGTAAGATTATTTCAGTTCCTTAACTTGGCTAAATATGGTATAATGTTCATACACTGTTCTTATCATCATATGTATATACTCGAGTAATTATGTAGTTTCTAATATTTATATTTGAACTATCGCTTTATAATTGTAAATATACCTACACACAAGATATTGTGTTTTTAGTTAATTCCGCCGCTTAATACGCAGTAACTAGAATTTCGAATTCCTTTTCGGGCGATGGATAGAATAAGAATTGTTTAAACAATAACAGGCCCGAATAATTCTCAAAATTCTTCTAAATTTAAAGCCGTACAGAGAATTTGTAAATTTTTGCGTAATTTAAAAAAACATGATAATCTATATAATTATATGAAAGGACTTGTTCTCTATAACATTCAAAAGATATATCGATATTTGTATTTTCAGTTTCACAATGTAAGTTCCATATAGCAGGGTTGGCAAAAAGAATGGGTTAAGACACTCTGTTCCCCACTTTCCACCCAATTCTCCAGCGGCGGAAAACAACGCCGCGAAAATTTAAAAAGTCTAAATTTAACTAATCAATCAGTTATATAAAACTTTATTTGCATATATTTAAGAGTTATAAAAATAGATTCAAAATGAATCCGGCATGACCGGTTGTCAAATAAAGTGATGTATATATATTATATACCTTTAGTTGATATAAAAATATATAACAAACTAGCGGCCGGCCCGCGGTTTCGCCTGCGTGAACTACGTTATTATTAATTTCTGTCTCCATGAGTACCTACGTCCTATAAGTGACGTCCATGCAAAATTTGGGACTCCTGGCAATTGTAGTAACGAAGTTTCATACAAACTTTCAACCCCAAAAACAACCCTCTAAATGTCAAAAAAGAATATCACAAATTCCCGTCTTAGCGCGCACCTACGTCCTACAAATAACTCCTATGCAAAATTTGAGATTCCTAGCACTTGTAGTTTCTGACATTTCGTGATGACTGAGTGACCTTTCGATTTTATATATGTAATTTGATTAAATAATTCTTATCACCTACTTTTCTCATTATTATTATTTTTTTGCAATTAAATGTGATAAATTTTATTCGATTTAAATTAGATGCATACCCGTTTAAACATTTTATTATAAGCTTAGTTTTTTATTTGCGAACAAACATTTAACCTTTAAAAATATTTTAGCTAAATGTTTTTCCGCATAGTATTATAAGCAGAGAATCCTTAGCGAAGAAGTCTAGACATTGCGTTTTGATTGATTTGATATTTAAAATTATTATTCACAGTTACTATAGATCTATTTGCACTGTTTTTTAGCTTCATGCTATATCCCGCACATAGCAGGGTAGGTAGAGGGAATCTAAGTAGTTGGTGTAAAGATACGTTCTCATTAAGGCACTTTCGTTCCCCATTTTCCTCTGAATTGTAGAGGCAATGAGAATTGTTGAGTGGCGAAACTCAACGCCGCATAGTGATTTTCTTAGAAATAACTAACTAAAAATAAATATTATGCTGTATAATTAATATGTGAATAAATTTATTTCCAAAATACATATGAGTATAGCCCAAAACTATACTTTTATACAAAAATGATTGCTATAAATTTCCTTCAGCTTAATTTAAGCTTTTAAGCTGATTCATTAAATCTGATGCAGATGTAATAAATCGTACGCTAGAGCACAAGTGTCCTAATTACTTTGTTACCTTTACGTTTAACTCTACCGCTCGGTACAATACGAGTAAATTATGCTAACATATCTACATAGTATATTTTTATAAAATCTAGAATTCTCTAGAATTGACTATAAACGATGGGTTCAGTACCTTAAGGAACCAGAGTAGAGTACTTTAAAAAGATCAGAAAGTGAAGAATACATTGATTTATGTAACGGATTTACATAAATCAATGTATGTATTTATATAATTTAATTTTTTTTAATATTAGTAGTTCTATGTTAGTTTGTTGCTATTATCGGTTTAATGTGCCGAATGTGATGCATTTATGAACAATATGCGCATATTACATCTATAGTACAGGAAATTAATTTAATCAAATGATTACGAAAGTAGTACGAATTAAAGTTTGTTTTATTTTCTTTCTCTATAGCATTATATTTCCACTTCTTCGCCCTGGTGTCGAGGCAAAGCACGGCGTTGAGTTTCAAAGCCTCCAGAATTTGGCAAAAAGTGAGGAACGGAGTGTCTTAACACTAGGTTCCCTCTGCCTACCCTGCCGTGTGCGGGATACAGCGTGCTGATTAATTGTTTAATAAAAAAAGCAAAGATTATTAGCATCGAAATTTCGTTCGTTTTTTTTTTATTTTTTCAATGATTCCTGTAGTCTCTACATTTCCGAGAATCATTCTGTTACTAAAAAATAAGTATATTTTTTCAATTAACATAAAGAAAAATACTCTTGACTTCAACAATGAAATAAGAATAATTTAGTTGTCGTTTTGAACGTTTTTTTTGCGATTTAAATCTAAGAACCCAATAAGAGAAAGACAAGCATTCAGGGACCGACGACGGAACAAAAACTAAACCGGTTTTACAGCAAATCATTCACATTGCGTGAATTTCGTTACTTAGCATCAAATTATTCTTTGTGTCGAAACAGAAATAAGAAATTATTTTGTTCAAATCGAAAAATAATCTATAAATCGCCATAAGTTGACGTTGAAGTAAATTACAACTATATATGCTAATAACTATTTATATGAAGAAATTTTAAATGGTTTTTCCATTTTCATCGATGAAAACGTCGTCTGCATATTCATTAATGACTGAACACTGTTACTGCAGTGTAAAATGCGGGTGTACGTCCACCAGCAAAGTGGCATTAATAAATATAGTAGAGACACCGTTCAAAACTAAAAATATATTTATAGAGAAATGTAGAGTCGTAAGTCAAAACCATTGTGTATAACAAAACAAAATTTGTATATTCAAGCTTTAACAGATGCACTAAAATAATAAAACAAAATAGCAATGATAATGTTAGTGTAAAAAGTATAAAAAATTACCTGATTCACAAAAAAAATGTATTCAATTCACAGAACACAGCACACACACAAATTAGATTCGTAATACAAATTACGCACTGGAAGCCCTGGATTTTTTTGTTATTTATGCAACGGGCAAGATACGTGCATCTGTATCGAGTTTTCACGCGTTACTGCCTTCATGGCTGAGGCCTGAGACAACGAACTCGGCGGTCTATAGCTATGTAGAGACGAACAAAGGCGAGTTAGCCCGAACCTACAGCTGTTTAATGTTTGTGAATCCGAGACATTGCAAATCGATTGCCAATTGTGTGACGTAAGGTGGTTCTTAGAGGCTGGACACAACAAAACGTCATACTCTACATTTCTTGTATCGGAAGTAAATAGAATACAAAATTATGCAAAACAACTGTTTAGGCATTATTGGTTAAACAACAAACATTTAAATATTAAATAGTTCATGTACATGATTATGATAAACGAAAACCTTGAACTAAATTAAAATGATAAAAATTAATTGTGATAAATTATTTATTTACTACGCCATTAACATTTATATGTTATTTATACGTAATTTCTTATATACTACACCATATTAACGAGAATATAAATATAACACTGAGACTGTAATATAATATATATTTATAAACAAACGTCTGAAATGTATAGTCACATGTATTCATACAATTTTATAAAAGTCTAAGGAATAGGTGCCAACGTTACTTATCAATACGTACTAGCGTACTAGTTTGCTCTGAGATACATTTGGTGTGATTCATTCAATGTAATAAATCGTCTATGTTAGTTGAGATCAAGAAAATAAATATATTATGAATAATATATTAAATAAAGGCACTTTTCTTATTGAATTTTTAGATATCTACCATCTACACCATAAAAAATCTTAATACGCATGCTTCTAAATACATTTGTTCTTTGTACTTTTTACTTCCGGGTTTATACCATAGAACAATCGAATACGGAAATGTGAATAACCCAATGACTAGCTCTACCTAACGCTCTACATAGCTATAACAAAAGAAATCTCAATTTTTATCTTAAAATCACTTAAAGTTACATTAAAATAAGAGCTTACATACAAATAAAGTATATATAACAATCGAAAAACAAGAAAAAATTGTCTTTTCACGTACAAAAATATAAAAATGTATTGATAACCGAGTGCGTTCAGTACACTAGCACCGATGCAGAGCGAGAAGGAGGAACAAGCTCTGTCTCATCTCACATCGATTTCTGCCCACACCGGCTGTACAGTACACAGCGCTGCTGCAAACTTACTTTAACCATTGCATTGCTGTCCTATTTTAAATTTGGAGTATAAAAATAAACAAGTATACGAGTTTAGTGTTTAAATTTAATTTGGAGTTTGTTATTTAGAGTGTATTTGCTTAGAGTATAAGAATTAAAATATAATAGTTTTTTCCAAATATGTTTTTTTTATTTTGCAAATATGTTAATGATAGATGATTCATGTAATAATAACATACCATTGTTCTCTTGATTTTCTATTTTTTACATTTTACAGTCAATTTTATATAATAAAAGACAAAAAGTCAACTACAATAATTAACTTGCATAAAATATACACGACAGCGCTTCAACTTAACTAAAAAAAACTTTTATTAAATAATGGAGTTACATTAGACTTAGATTATATTTCCATTGCTTCGCTCTGGTGTTGTGAAATGAAAATAATTTATTCCGCCGAGTGGGAATTGAATCAGCAACGGTCGCGCTTATAGTCACACGTTATGTCACAGCACTATGAAAGCCTCTATCTTATACGTATTTATCAAATATTTAGGAAATGAAAATATAAACATAATAACGAACGAAGAAAGGCGCAAAAAACGATAACTTATTATGAATATTTTAATAATTTAAAGTATTTTTAATAGTTTTTCATATTAAAGATATATGATAAAGTTGTAATTTATTATATGTGCAGTAATTTTTTTGTCACCATAAAAAATAAGTGTATTAATAGATATAATATAAAAATATTATATTAAGACCACGAGTATATGCTACGCGATGGTTGCGGGTTCGATTCCACTCGAGGAAAATGAATTATTTAATAATTTTATTTTCTCGCTCTATTCTATTTCGAGGCAAAACGCGGTGTGTGGCAATGGCGCAACTTCATTCAAGAATTCCTAGTGTCATTTCTCTGCTTACTACACCAGTATAGATCTGTAGTATAAGATAGTAGTTTATTATACATATTTTATATTTTTCCCAAAGAGAAAACCGAACCTACAACCGTCGCACTTACGCATACTCGTGCCCCTTCGCCACTAAAGCCTCACAATGGGATAGTAGTACCATTACAATGTTAACAAAAATAATCAGAATGATAAAACATAGAGATAGTTCACAGTTATTTTCCACGTCTTTATTTATAGAGTTACTGTCGAAACCGTGTTATTAAAAATAGACGTAGCGCCAAATAGCGGTCGCTTATAATGAAAGTTAGATTCAAGGTAGTGTTGATGGAAGACACTAAAATATAATATTTTACTTCACAAATAGTTTCTTAAGGGCAGGGATAGAAGAAAGCTGAGGGACTCGAACTCGCGTAAATTATTCGCACAATAATTTTTTATGCGATTGTAAATTATTTCTTATTTCTTAGTATGTTATTATAGAAAAACACATTGAAAATGTTAAAATAGGCAGTAAATGAGGCCCATTTACTGCCTTAAACACCAGACTAAGGGGCGCCGGTCTATACTAATTATACTAATCGACGTGTTAAGTAAGAATTAATGAACATACACTATTAACAAACTACCAATATTTAATTTAATATTATTGCACATCTAAAAAAAGAAAATGGCTGTAAATATATATTACTTAATTAAATATATATTATCATGGCTCAGCGGGACTGCATATTTTTTAACACAAGGGTTGTGGGTTTATTTTCTCGCTGTCGTGACAAGATAAAGCGCAGCATTGGGTTCCGTTATTTAGAGTACAATATTTCCAACTCAATCAATTAGCTTCAAGCTGTATCCCGCACACAGCAGGATAGGCAGAGGGAAGCTAGTGTAGACACTCCGTTTCCTGAGGACCATTCAATTTGTGAGATATTGTGTGTTGAATAGCGAAACTCAATGTTGCGTTTTGTCTTGCTATCATAACGATGTATTAAAATAGTTCATTCCCCTGAGTGGGAATCGAACCCACAATCGTCGCGTTTTTAGTCAAACGCTTTGCTGCAGCGCCACGACGGCGTCGATCTATCTGATTACATAGTTTAATTTTATTTGATAAATATAGTGTACGTATTCTTTATATTTCATTTTCGTTGCTTTACTGAACCAATAAATTGCGGCGTTAGGTTACGGAAGCACAAAATGCCTTATGATAATTGCTAACGCTATATATGAAAATAAAGTTCTTCAATCTTTCGTTCAAAATTAAACTGAATTACCCTTTTAAGTGAAGTAATTTAAATATATTTTTCCTTTTGTTAAAAAGTCGATTTACAGTCAGCTTAACTGCCATTCTACAGTTTTTGAGGTCGACGACTTCTTTCAATAATTTACTTATAGCGTGCCTTCAGTTTGCTGTATTTGAATCTAGGTTGTTCTGGTCCTAGATATTTCTTTTATTTTAGCAGAGTAGGCAGAGGATATCTAGTCATTAAACACTTCCGTTTACCATTTTTCAGCTAAATTTTGAGACGTTGGTACTCTCCGAATGCCACCGCACCGCCGTGCTTTATCTTATTACCAGGACAAGAGAACTAAAATTATTTATTTCCCCGAGTGGGTATCGAGCCCACTACTTGTTTACCAAAGCGATGACAGTTGCACGCTTGTGAGCCTACGCTACGACTTCCCTCAATTTCCTGTAAGTAACATCTAGATCAGGGGTTCCCAACCTGTGCGCCACGGCGCCCTAGTGCGCCATAGAAAGTAAAAAGGGGCGCCGTGAGTTGTTCCTAAATCTGTAATCGGAAATCTCAAAATCTTTGAGAAACTGTGCGGAGACTAAGCTCAACCGTCACATTGAATTGACTAAGAAATGTCGTACTTTATTATTCTTATGTCTTAATTGTTATTTTCTCATTTAAATAAATAAAACTCAATTTCATATTGTCGATGTTTTAATTTTTGATCATATTTGGGTGTAGGTATATATTTCTTTCGACTGTTTTTTAGCGAACTAGCTTGGGTAGGGCGCCGTCAAAAAATACCAAACTTGTAACTGCGCCGCGAGATGAAAAAGGTTGGGAACCCCTGATCTAGATTTTCACTCTAACGTCAACACAAAGTAATTTTAATAACTTAGTAATATAAAGTATTTAGATAATTTACTGCGGTAATTCTATTGTTATATCCTGAAGTAATATTATGTTGTGTTCTTGACCTTGGTCTCCCAACCCTTGAACCGTGAAACTACAGCGTTTCAATTATATCAATTATAATCTTTCTGATTATACATTGTTCATAATAATATTATCGCTAATTTCTAATAATTTTATATTTTTTACTAAAAATAATGTCAACGTGTTCTGCGTGAGCAGAGGGAAGCTAGCGTTAACATATTCCGTTCCCCCCTTTACGTTTCAATTCTATACATTGCCCGTTGGGCGGTGGAACACAACGCCGCGCTTACACAGTATTAAGGGCAGCATAACATTAATTCTGTTGAAACATACACACAGTATGATTCTACTGGATTATTGATGTTTTTCGTATAAAATGTATGTATGTACATATACTTGTTAATAAACATGACCTCGTGGACAGTAGCATGTAATCAAACCTTGTACCACTATTATATCGGGTAAACGTTAAAAAAAGATAATTCTTATTTTTAATTTAATTATATTAAAAAACAATATTTAAAATAATGTTCGTTTGAGCGAAATATAAAAAGTAATATCACGTTTTACGTGGCGCCAATGCAATAAATTCTGACACCCAACTCGTAATTCCTCGAAAAAATCGGTGGGAAGTGAACTCTCCGATTCCTAAGGTTCCCTCTGCTAACCCTGCTATATGTGGGATATAACGTGAAGCTGATTTATTTTTATTTTTTTACAAGAAGACAACTTAAGGGAATGTATAAAAGCAAAAAGTGCGTCGCTATTATGCCTGCTCTCAGACGCGAGGTACGCTCGAAGCACTTGCTTTAGAAGGGGTCTGCGTTTTTAAAAGTGCGTAATCGTACCGAAATATTTTAAGAAATACCACAACAGCAAATATATAATTGCTTAAGTATATAATTTACTATTTATATTTTGGTAACCATCATGTATTTCAAAGCAAGGTGCGGTGTTGAGATCCGTGAATCAACACGCGATGTCTCGTATTTAAATGTAAAATAACAAACAAACGACCCACAACCTGTGGCGCTTATAGTCACAAGCCTGTGCCCATGCGCCACGACTGGCCTCATCACATTATGGCTCTCAACAAATAATGTTTCTAAAATTGTTCGGAGAGTGGGGACAGAGTGTTTGAACACTAGATTCCCTTCACCTAACCGTCTATATGCGGGATACAGTGTAAATCTTCATGTAAGAGTGTTGTCGATATATTTAAAATCAGGCCAATATAATTACGGAGTTCAATGATCTTTTTCCCTAAGACCATCGAAATTTCCATTAAAGGAAATTTTGTGAAAGCAATTAAGATTATAAGGAAGTTAATTTAAGTTAAAAGGTGCCTTTATATATAAAGTTCATTCTAAGAGTGACAGAATGAACAAACATGATAAATAATATATTTATTTTTTTAGCTTCACGTTGCAACCCGCAAATAGGAGAGTAGGCAGAGGAAACTTAGAAATCTAGTGTTATGACACTCCGTTCCCATTAACACGATGGCATTTCTCCTTCTCCCTGAATTCTGAAGGTATTGTGTGCTTAGTGGCAAAACTCACGCCGCGCTTTGCTTCGTTACCAGAGCGAGTTATTAGTGAGTCAATCGAGTATCAATCCCCACTCGAGGAAATTAAATATTTAATAGTTTCATTTCCTCAAGTGGGAATTGAACCCATAACCTGTTGCGTTTATAGATGCATGCTTTTGACTGACTCCTGGTTGACTGACAGGGAACGTATAGCCGGAGTTACGCGGTGTAGAGCGCTAAAATTTGAAATGTGCACATGAGACTAGGGAGTATAGGGCGCACTAAGAGAGGATTTCTCGCAATTAGGCAAAAATCCACGCTAACGAAGTATCTCGAACACAGCATTAAAGGCAGAGGGTACCTAGTGTTAAGCCACTCCTTTTCTCGTTTTCCACTGAATTCTAGAGGCATTGCTTGTTGAGTGGTGGAAAGCAAGCGAAGAATTGAAAAAATTAATATTTAATTTATTCGAATGGGAATGGAAACCATAGTCTGTCGCATTTACTGACATGTCTGATTCATTTTGCTTTGTTATAAGAAAATTGCAATTTGAAAAGTACCGGAACAATCCAAAATACAATATCCTTAACACTTTCACTAGAAATGGCAAGTTTAGTAATGAAAAAACCATTACAGTATTATTTTAATTTTCTATTAGCGTTATAGCACGTTGCTAACAAAGGCGACCTTTGGACTGAACACGTGAGGATGATAAACCGTTAACACAAACATAACTACGCATATTTGCATGTGTGCAGCTGTCCTGGCGCAACGGGACAGCGACTGGTTGTGATTTTGGTTGTGAGTTCGATACCCAATCGGGGGAATGATTATATTTCATTTATTTTCAATTTCTCGCTCCGGTAGCTCCGGTATTATCGGTATTTTCGGGATTCCCGGTACTCCGGTAGATTTGGATTCCCGTGAAACAGCGGTATTGAGTTCTGTCACTTTCCACGCAATGCCTTGAAAACTCGGTGGAAAGGCGAAAGATGGGAACAGAGTGTCTTAACTCTCAACACTCGGTCTAACCTGCTGTGCAGAATATAGCTCCTATTTTTTGGTAGCCTTGCTATTATCTTTATCACCCCTTATATTCACCCTGTTCTCCACGTACCTCTTAATTTTCAAGATTTTGCATTTTAAAGGACGAAACTCAACGCTGTCTTCTTCTGTCGAAGGAAAGAAATAAAAATATATCATTTTTTCAAGTAAGAATCGAACCCACAACCATCACGCTACATTGTAACACTTTATCGCTGCGCCATTACAACGAGATAAGCTAGCAGGGATTGATCTTTAGTCATTTAATTATCATATTTATTATAATATAGGTACATGATCAAGATTTTAACCTTAATGGAACCCAAGTAAAACTACTCATAACAATATTCATTAGAACCAAGCCACAAGAAATCTCAATTTAAGAAATAATATATTTAATATAGTATCATTTGTATACATTTACTTCAATTTCCTTTTATGTAAACGATCCGGGGAAAATGTTGACAAGGGTAGGTGATATTATTAACATAGAAAGAGAAGCTTTATTCTCCTTGTAATAGAATTGAATTTTCAACGATAAAAGTTGTAGCAAAAAGATCATCAACTTTGAAATATTCATTTAGAGGGAACCTTTGCTTCTTTTTACAAGTAAATACAAGACCTTGTTATTTCGTTACGTAAAAAGGCATGAATGATAGAAAATATAGCTAACGCTTATATATATGTAATAAAAAGTTCTGACAGAAAGTGTTTTACTATTGTACTGTTTTTAAGTTGAAAAACTTTAAAAGTTCCCAACCTTAATTTTTAATCTAAACCTATAAACCTTTGTATGAAGGTGGTGGAAAAGAAAGGTTAAAAACTGTTTCTTTTTAATTAAATGTTTACGTTCAGTCGTAAAGTAATTGTCTAGGCATTGTTATTTTTCGTATTAAAAGGAATATCAGAATTTCAAAATATTTTATTCATATAAATAAAAATTTCAAATTACTAAACTGTTACTGGTTTTAATATAAAATTAACCACTATTGAAATTTGAACCCACAGCCATCGTATCTAATAATATACGTATATGTAAGTACGTTTAAATTGTATCGCGATGTCGTTGTCCTTCTTTGTAATTAATGTCAACATCATGTCAGACTCGTTTAATGGAAATCGTTACGCTTGCTCAATATAAATGTAGTGCCCTAATAAATATAAATTACACCATGATTATATATTGTTTATGCGCTTACTTACGCAAGCGAGCAAGCCGCTTCACGCTTTTCCCCGCCCAGCTGGGCAGAGTGAACCTAGTGCTAGTGCTAGTGTTAGAGCGAGCAAAATTAATTTTCTTTGTTTTAGTAACAAGGCTTCTGTAAGAACCGATGTATACAATCATACGCTGTGCCGCTACGCGGATACGGATTTAAGACTTTGGACTTAGTCACTAGTACTTAAGTCACTCTGATCTTCATTTTCACTCGTTACAAAGTAGGATCGAGTACTACGCCTTGTCTAGTAGTCAAATAAACCTGTCTTCATACAATATTAAATATCTCTATATTAGCATAACGAATTAGAGACATTAATACTTATTAAAATTATTTGTTTCACGTAACATTATTTGCGTGGACTTTATGACCCTTGCTATGCATATTTATCTTTTATATTAGACGGATAGCATCAGGTGTCCAGATCTTCATACGTAAACGCAACGGTTGTGTATTCGATTTCCACTCGGAGAAATTAATCATTTGCCTGCTCTAATAACAAGTTGCGTCTAATAACAAATGCATTTCGAAAATTCGGCGGAAAGTGGAGAACGGAATGTGTTAACACTAGGTTTACTACTTTCCCGGCTAGTCCAGACGTGGCTCTCACTTTTTACTTACTCCCAAACGCTTTTCAATCAATAGATAACAATGCTATGTACAACAATAAATTACACCAATTGAAGTTCATTAGTTTGTTTAACATTAGTTGCCGGCAATCAGACCACTTGTCCACATCGAGGTCAGCTATGTCATGATAAATATTTTTACTTAATAACGTGGTTACTTGGAGTATTTAATATTTGAAACACTACTAGATATGAGGCCAGTCGTGGTGCACTGTGCTGTAAGTGCCAGTTGTGTGGGTTCGATTCCTACTCGTAGCCGAGCTTAGGAGAAGCCTAAGACCGGGATGGCTGGCACTTGATGAGGGAGGCTTACGTTCAGCAGTGGACGGTGTTAGGCTGATGATATATGGTGTCTTAATGGGAACGGTGTGTCCTAATACTAGGATCCCAGGATCCCTTTGCCTGCCCTGCTATGTGCGTGTACAGCCTGAAGCTAGAAAAAAATATTAACGGATTCGCGTAAGTGGTCAAATGGAAATAACTTAAAGTTATGTATGACACATCTGACATTCTTAGTACATGAGCTAACTCTAAGCCATGCGGTGGCCGCTAGTATAATAATATCATAATTATTTATTAATTAATATTATAAGTAAGAAAGTTTGTGAAGACGGTTGTTTGTTTTACTTTCACGCAAAATCTAGTGAACGGATTGATATGTTACTTTACAGCGATGTGGCTTATATATCAGAATAACATATAGGCTACAATTTATGTAAAGATACAATTTAGTTATATCATAACAATAAGAGCGGGCGAAGCCGCGTTTGGATCGCTAGTTTGTTTATAAAAGTGTACTTGTTCAATGAGGGTTATTGATCTGTCTGGTAGCGGAGGACCCCTTGACAATAATCTATGCACCGTTTAACGAGAATGGCTTTTTGTGTAGCTTTCAATCTTCATTACGGTTAGACAATTTTGATCATAATATTATTACTACTATACTGACAATTTGCCCTGATTTCATTAATTTTTAAAATGCTATTTATAGCCAAGTTGACGTGTTCAACGCTTGCTTAATTAACTAAGCGAAGAAATTAAAATATTAAATATTTCATTACCTCGAGTTCGAATCGAACCCACAATCGTCTTGATTATAGTCGCACGCTACACCCGGCACCGGCCACGACATACATATTTAATAGATATAACAGCGTAATCCATTTAAATTACACAGAATGCTAAGCATTGAACTAATTAGGACGGGCACCGGTGCATGCACTTAAAATGCACTCGAGGTGCCTTTCATTTAGGAGCGCTGCTCTGCGGTCTGTAGAATGATTATAATATCGTAGCTTTTTTGTCTTAGCTTCACGCTTTATTCCGCATATAAAGTAGTCAAAGGGAACCTAGTGATTCTTTTTTAACCCATTTCCACCGAATTTTCGAGACATTGCGTGTCGAGTATCGGAACACAACGCTGCGGTTTGTCTTGTTACCAAATAAAGTAATACCAAAAATAAAAATATTTGATAATATAATTCATTCATCAAAGAGTCTATCTTTAAAGTGTTTTATTGTTGTATTGAAATTAAAACTTTATCATAGCAACATTAATAACCATATTTTTTTATGTGCATGTACAGTGGGTTCGACGACTCGTGGCGTCCCTGAAGGTATAGAGGCTCTTCCCGAATTAACAACTTAACGTCGTCGTCGTCTTAACGTTAACTTAACAACCGTACTGTACCTTTGACGATACTCACAGTGAAGAAGAGCATGCTAAAAATGAAAAATGGTCAAAAAGACCTATGGTGAAAGAATGAATGATAAGAGAGGTCACTTCACGTCATTCACTTGATGATTCGTTCATATAACAAGGTGGGTGTAGGTTCGATTTCCACTCGTGTATATGCTTATACACTCGTATACGATTTCCACTCGTGTATATGCTTACGTATACATTCGTATAAGCATACACGAGTGGAAATCGGGGATATGAGTATACTTTTCAATTATTATCGTATTCTGATTCTGGTAATAAAAAATTGGGGATAGCTCCCATCATTTAATAATCAATGTTTCGCAATCAGGCGGAAAGCGGATAGCGGAAGGTTAATACTAGGTATCCGCCTACCCAGCTATATGGAAAAAATAAGTATTTTTATCATTTACTTAATACTACTCTTAATACATAATTATATAGGTAGATACATACTTTACTGAATTACAGCGCATGGTTCATAGTGCACTCGCACTCAAAATGCACTCAAACCTTTGTTCTGAATGAATCTGTTGAACACACATCCGTTATCAACATCAGGCTAACATTTGTATTTGTTCGTGTTTCAAATGAATTTGTTTGATTTTAATCACTTTTAGTTATGTTTATTTTGTTTTCGATAAATATTATTGTCATATTTTTAAAGTATCGCGACGTAATAGAACCAAGTCTATTAATGCAGTGAGTGGATTTGATTTCCACACGGTACAGTTTTTTTTGTCATTATTTTGTGGTACGGAACCCTAAAAAGTGTAATCACGTGATTGTTGCACCAAATAAGCGATATAAAGTATTACCCGGTCTTCTTACATAAAGTGTGTCGTTGGCTTCCATTTATATACACTCTTTAATATAATAAAGCTGTAGAGAAAATACGAAAGACAAAAAGAAATAAAAAATAGTATGGATACAATAAATTTGAACCCATTATCATCGCCATACGTCATGCCATAAACAATAGATATATTAGAATACTAACAAGAACAACAAAAACGTAAACTATACATGTTTAGGTACTTACTATGTCGACCTATTAATTATTCTATTAGTTTTCATGTGACCTGCGTGCGTATAACGTCAGTCTTTACGTCATTTTACGTTTGACCCACCCATCGCTGAGTATGAAAATATTATGTTATAAGTAGTTTGTTTACTATATTTATAAGATAATATTAAAATATACGTCAGAGGGAAGAAATTCCTTTGGTTTGTATGGACTCTTGGGGAGTGAATTATTTCAATTTTCCCGCTTTGTAAGGCAAACCGCAGGATTAAATTGCATCACTTAATATGCAATGTCTCGAATTCAGATCGGAGGTGGAGAACAGAGTGTTATGGCACTAAGCTCTGCCTTCCCTTTTATGCGAGATAAAATATACAGCTGAAAAAAAAACGTAAGTATTTACTATAAATAAAACTCCCTTAGGAGATTAATCCTGTTGTTGCAGATTCGTTTCCAATATTTTTTTTTTTCGCTATGGTAATAAGACAATGCGTTGCGTTGAGATCCGCCACTCTACAAGCAATACCACCTCCTCACCTCACCTTTGCCAACAATTTTCTGGGCTGTTTTTCAATCTTTGTTATTAAGTGCAATCTATATACAGGGTGGAAGAGGCTGCGCTTCTTTTACTGAAACTGCATATAGGGCAAAATATTTCAAAC
>JAEBDU010000071.1:710307-946458 GCA_016802625.1 Heliconius numata
TGTGCGGGATACAGCGTGAAGCATAAAAAGCTATATAAGCAGAACGAGTTCAGTATATAATAATAAATAGTGTATGTAATAGCGAGCGTGTATTTCAGTATAATAATATAATAAAATATTTTTTAACCAAAAGAAAAACCAACTTCTATCTATCTATCGACTTCAAAATTATAAAATCTTGCCTGATGTCATGAATGATGCCAAGCCCAAGATCTAAAGGTTGAAATTTTGAGTACATCATACAGTCTTAATATATTCCTTATTACTATAAATTGTACTAATAACCCTCAAAATTTCAGCTTTGCTAAAATAATGTAAGTCTGGGGGCCCTGGGATCTTGGGCTACACCAATAATTATAAAATGATGTTGTTGATTTTTTTGCAGCCTATTAGTTAAATTAAATAAAATTACAACATATATTGGATTCAGAACACAACTAAATTATTTTAAAATAGAAAAAAGCAACTTAATCTTTTTTTGTAACTATGTCATATTATATTCCATTTTAAGCAGAAAAATATAGAAACTTTTGCCTACATAAATTAAAATTAATATTAAAAATATTAATTCTTTAAGTTTAAATTAAATATTATAATCATAGCGTGCCTTATAAATGCACAATACAACATTTGTTGTGTTGGCAAAAGACTTTATGGTAGCACTGTGTCAGTGTTGCCATATAAAGAAAATTACCCTCAAATATGGTTTCAATTATATAATTGAGTAAAAACCTCTTAATTCTTTGCTTTATTTCTATAATATAAGACTAATATTTTAATTTATTTCACTTGTAACTCATTGAATTTTTGCCTTATCTAGAATCCTAGATTTTTTTAAAGGAATGAATATCAACTTATTTCTGCAAATAAGGAATAGCGTTTAAGATAATTAAAAACAAATTTATTACTTAATTGCAGGTACATACACATTAAATTATAAGCTGTATATAGTACACGGTTTATGTAGGAAAGTCAAAACAAAATATGACAATGGCATATTTATGATTTTTTTTACAAAGTATATATTATTATAAATCAACAATATTTAATAATTTAACATAATTGCCTTAGTTACTTTACTAAGTATACTTATCGATATGCTTTTAATTTATATAAATGGAAAACGAATAAGTAACCCCAATTTTATTTTTTGTATATTATTATATAAGTACCATAATAATAAAAAAAAATTAAATATATTGAATTTATTTTTTATATTACTACAATCTAAAATACTAAAAGTTATGCATAATAATAAAATTTTTATTAGGACGCAAGCTAGACAAAAAAAAATTGGAAAAACTTAAAAGATTTAGTACAAATCGCGACAACATTATGGCAACATATTAAAAAGAAAGTGAAGTGAAAGAAATGAATTTACGAGAATAGGTCGCGAGTCGCATAGATTTTTGGTTGATTTCCTTTTCACTTTACGTTAATTATTTGTATAATATCTAATAAACTCGCATTTATTTGTGTTTCTGCTTACTTTTTGATTCAACGGACTACATAGTTTACCGCCTGGGACGGGATAAGTACCAGAGTGAACAGCATCTTATTGATTTTCTTGCCTTGCATATGCTTTCAACCAACGCCAGCTGAAGTTCATATAAGGTGTGAGAAATCTTTATCAGTACTAAGATTTCTTAATTTAAAACCTATATACACATATCTAGTGATATTTACACAAGTTTGACGAAAGAAAAAATCGTAAAAATGATGGGAAATCCGCTCGATGCCGTAAACGCGAATCAGCCTACGCAAAATGGTAGTAAAGTACAACCGTGTAACAACGAGTCCAAAACTAATCTAATAGTTAACTATTTGCCACAAACAATGACTCAGGAGGAGATAAGATCATTGTTCTCCAGTGTGGGCGAGGTGGAGAGTTGCAAATTAATTAGAGATAAGGTGACCGTCTTCCCTGACCATATCCTGAACGGGCAAAGCCTGGGTTACGCCTTCGTCAACTACCACAAAACCGAGGACGCCGAGAAAGCAGTAAATACACTAAACGGCCTGAGATTACAGAATAAAATAATAAAAGTGTCTTACGCCCGTCCTAGTTCCGATGCTATTAAAGGGGCTAACCTCTATGTATCTGGACTCCCGAAGCACATGACGCAGCAAGACCTGGAGAAGCTGTTCAGCCCGTACGGAACGATAATTAGCTCGAGAATTTTACACGAAAATGTAAATGTAAGTCATTTACTACAGGGCAGCATGGATGACGGTGGTTTACAGGGGCCGTCGCGAGGAGTGGCTTTTATAAGATACGATCAGAGAATCGAAGCTGAGACAGCTATACGTGAACTAAATGGCACTATACCACCAGGAGGCACGGGGCCTATGACAGTGAAGTGTGCTAACAACCCGAGCAATCAGAATAAAGCATTAGCTCCTTTAGCTACGTATCTAGCGCCACCAACAGTACGTCGTTTCCTTGGTCCCGCTGGTAAGGCACTTCTAGCTATTAACAAAGGTCTTCAGAGATATTCTCCACTGGCCGACCCCCTTGTTCAAGGGAATGCTTTAGGCGGCTCAGGTTGGTGCATCTTTGTGTACAACATAGGAGCTGATACTGAAGAAAGTGTGCTATGGCAGCTCTTCGGCCCTTTCGGTGCTGTACAGAGTGTTAAAATTATAAGAGATCCCACAACCAATAAATGTAAAGGTTATGGCTTTGTCACCATGACGAATTACGACGAAGCAGTTGTTGCCATACAATCACTGAATGGATACTCTCTAAATGGACAGGTATTGCAGGTCAGCTTCAAAACCAACAAAAGTAAATCCTAAGCTCATTAAAAAATCTAGTCAATAAATTGTAGTTAATGCAAAATGTTGATCTTAAACTATTGTCGTCGTGGTTTGACATCAGTTTTGATTAATTATAGGGATAGCGATGTGAATTATGACAAGACACACCGCTATGGGTATTTGACTGTTTTAATTTCAATTTAATATTATTTTTTAGTTATATAATAATAATAATAGCAAATTACAATGTCTGTCTAAGATTTTGAGACAATCTAGTATATTATTAATTATAATTAATTATTACTTAAATATTTATGCCATATTATATTTATGAGTCAAAGTCAAATACCCTTTTTTGAACCAGTGCCGTGTTCATATAAAGTACAAACTGTCACAGCTAAACAAACATCACAATATTTGTATCATATAGAAGCAAATATAGCAATATCAATTTTTGTACTAATAATATTAGTATTTTTTATATTTTTTGCAATATTGAGTTGTTTTTTACAGCTTCATCTTGTACCCCACATATAGCAGGGTAGGCAGACGGGTACCAAGTGTAAAGATACTCCATTCCCCACTCTGAATCCTATATTTGAGATATTGCTTATTGAGTGGAACCTAATGCCATGTTTGTTCCTCTTACTAGAATGAGGAAATGAAAACACTCCCTTGAATGGGAATGGGAAACCATTGAGTTTAAAGTCAGATGCAATACTGCACAAGATTCTATAATTGCATAATATCTTAATTATAGTACAATAATATTTCTTCAAGTTATAGAAATTAGTAGTAAAATATATTTAATTAAATTTTCCAAAATTGATTGGAATGGAGGTTGCTGTATTTGTTTCTATATGATTTACTTATTTAAGTAATTATTACAAATATTCAATGACAAATTCCTAAAACAAAGCTGATTGTATATTATAATTACTCCAGAGCTTTTCATGAAAATTTAAAATAAAAATATGACTATAACAAAGACAGAATCAGTTTTATCATCAACTTTATTTAATAATTGTATTTTTTAATATAAATCTCAAGAATTTTACAGAATATTGTATATTTATAATTTTTTATTTTAATTGTCGACTACTGACATGAAAATGAAAAAAATAATAATTCAATAATAAATACAAAATTCTGATTCTGATAATAAACCTTTAACAACTGACATAAGAAAATAAGATAATATGCTGTCCATATATTTAAAATTTGGCATAAAAATTAAAAAAGTTTTTATTTCATTAAAAAATAATAATATTATATTAATCACATCACTACAAAAGAAAATAAAAGTTTATTTATTTACACACACCAGTGCAATATAAAATTTTACTATAAGTAAAAGAAAAAATATTAAAAAATATGTATATTATTATTATGAAAGCAGTGCAATTATACTTATACATCTATTTATATACAAAAAACTAGTATTTCAGCAATAACTAAATATATAAAAGAAAATGTACACCTAATGTGTTTTAGTCTACCAAAGATGTCGAAAATGACTGATTTAATCATTAGATTAATCATGAATACCATATATAACTTCCATAGAAGCTTCTATATTTTTTAATTAAAAAGTAAGGATCTATCATTATAATGACGATTAATGATAATCAGGAGCTTGACGCATGCACAAAATCATACAGCCACAGCCGTTGCATATTTTAATAGGTTATTTTTTTTACTTAATTGGAATCTAAATGTCCAACGTCCTATCGTTCAGCTAATAAAATATGCAACGCGCCGTTGCGTTTAGAATTATTGAATTCTTAATATTTAAAATAATTATCATAGCCATATAAAGTTATGTAATTAAAAGAAAAGAAAATATTGAAGTTTACCCTTCTATGGATAAAAAAAT
Organism: Heliconius numata; assembly: GCA_016802625.1. Classification (NCBI taxonomy): domain Eukaryota; kingdom Metazoa; phylum Arthropoda; class Insecta; order Lepidoptera; family Nymphalidae; genus Heliconius; species Heliconius numata. The sequence continues at coordinate 714,944 of JAEBDU010000071.1, forward strand.
GATAACATTTTTTTTATTCTCGTAAAAAATCGAAGTTGTGAAGGACCATGACTTAAAATTTTAATCGATCAACATTTTTATGGTACGAAATTTTTGTAATCTTGAATATGACGCATTCTATTTGCACATTTGTATGTTTATATTAGGTGAAGTTTAATAATATATTTGGAGGAGGCCATCTCGTATTTTTGCTTCAAGCAACATCTGGTAATCCTGTTAGTATAGTATTTTGTAATGAGTCGGGCGATTTTGAGGGATACATGTCCAAATAATATGATATTCTATTCTAGATATCTAGATATAAATTGTTGTAAACTTAAATGTAACTTGGGCTCTAAACCACATATATGATAATGTCGCAAAACACGATTTTGTACTAGAATTTAAGAATAATCGATTAAATTACCAATTCAGATTTGATCTCGAAAACATCCGAGTAGATAGTACTCATGCATAATCGCTCGTCTCTAGTCTTAATTATAATTAGACATCGGTAATAGTTATACAATACTATGTATTATTGATGTCTAAATGTAGTTAGGCGATTACTGTAACATAAGTGCAAACAAAAACTGTATATTGTAGATTTTTGACCGCCAATTTAGGGTATATATTAAATGTAAATCTTGCCCAAATGTATGAAGATACCATCGATAACTAGCTTTTAGGTCAAAAATGTATAATGTAAGTGTTAATTCGCGCTGTATAATAATGAACTTGGACTCGATATTGTCTCTCTAATTCATTTGATTGTATAATCGCTATTTATTATTACATTTAAGTAATGTATAATTAATAATTTATTATAGTAAATAGTACTATTATAGATTTCTTTTTGATGTTATAATAATTAATATATCGTATTAGGGTAAGATTCAAAAAATTAGTTCAACATAAAGGTAACCAAGTAATACAAACCTTATTATATATTTGTCATTATTTATATAAATATTCATGTTTAGTAGATTTTTCGTCATAGCTAAATTATTTCTAGATTCTAACGCATATCAAAGTGCTGCTGAGGACAGATTCTCATAATAAATGAATGGGGGCTTGTATTATGCATTTTGTATTAATTTAATTTCTATATAGCGCATCGTTTCCGTTGCTAGTCTGAGCTCAGCCGATCCAAGCCACTTACGGTGGCTGATAGAATAATATAAGTTTTTTTTCCTTATTTTTTTTAACCGAAAACGGAATGGCAACGGCAACCGGTGGCATTAGTTTTAATACTGTTAAGGATAAATGTTTCATTAAGTATAATTATTTATTGAAAGTACTTAATTTTCATTGAACTAGTCAGTTATAATTTTGCGCAACGTTAAATTTAAGTACCTCTAGTATTTGAATTACACTGTGTTCTGTAACTTAAAAGTAGTTTAGGATTTGGTTTAAAATTATGTTAGTGTGGTGTTTTTAAATTATAAGTATTTATGCACACGACGACGGAGGAAGTGAGTAAACAACGGTGTGTACTATACTAGTCACAGGTGTAAAAATGTACCTCACAATTAGTTCCAAATATTTTGGATGATTAATTTAGATTTGTTCTTTATTACGATTTATATCTCAATTATATATAAATATTTTTCTTTAGCTTTCAGAATCTATATAGATTATAGTTAGCTCCTACTGTTCTTATTAATATTATTAAAACTACGTTTCAACTTAAGTGTATGAAATATCTTTAATCTGTCAATTTTTAACACCATGTTATGAAAAATTATCACCCAAAATATTTAGGACGGTGAAAATTTAAAACGATAGCATAGTTTTTGTTGTTGTGTTGTCCATGACTGGAAAAAGCTTACAATTGTATGAAGCACAGAGTTGTGATGAATACTCACGCAACGGACGTTTTAACGCCATCTTGGAAAACTATATGTCACTGGCGGCAATCGAGTAAACGCACCTGTCCTGTCATTAATTCGATTTTTTTTTCTTTTTTTTTATTGTGCTATTTATTTGTGTTTAGTGTAATCTCAGTTAATGACTAACATTCAATTTTAAGTGTTTATTTATCCTAATAATAAATTTTGTTTATTTTTTTCTTTCTGGGCAGGTTTGGGTAACGTAAGGTTTGGCCTAGGACGTAGATAGACATGTAAGACAGAGTACAAATCGCCGACAATGTGTTGAAATGTTTGGCTTACATACATTAATCTTGAAATGTCAACGAATGTAATCTGAGTAGGGAATAATGATATAGGCATTAAATATCGACATTAGCAATAATGTACTAAAAAATATTCTTTTATTTTAACCTTTTTTGACTGTTTATCTCGAAAACAAACTTGAAAGTTAGTTTTGTAACGTTAAATGAATTTCAAATTTAAGTTTATAGCATCAAAATATCTTAGAAGCAATGACATTGCAGTTTCGAACTTATTGAACATAATAAAATGACTGTTCTTTAATTGCCTTTAAGGGCCTGTATAGCCGTGAGAAAACTGTTGTTAGATTTTTGCCGTTGAGTAAATTTAATGCCAGTCATAAACTTTATTTACACTCATATTTTGAAATGTTATGAAAATTTTCTTTAGTATTATAAAGACGAGAACTTTTATATCCTTTGCCGTCTTATATTTAAGATTAAAAAAATGCAAAATTGCAAATATATAATTTTATACTATCGTAATCTTTATAATACTTTTTTAGAATTTGTTTTAATACATATGTAAGACATTGAGCTTCATTCTGATAAAACATGAGTTTTTAAATAACTATATGAAGTTTTTACTTACCACATTTGTTCGTGTTATAAATATAGTTATTGATTCGAAGCAAACAACGGAACCAAAGAATAAGGGAGGATAGATTTGGCAGTCAATTTTTACGTTTCTACGAGGGGTGGTTGTAGCCATGTCACCCTAAATCAAGTTCGTTGAACCCGGCCTACGCCGCAACGCAATAGATAGGGGTTGTCCAAAATTGTAAATTTAAGGCACCCTTGCATCTGTAGACCTATGTAGGTCAATTTTTGCATTAAAATATAACATGGTGAGTACCAGAGTAAAAAGTAATAATAAGATCCTTTCAACAAAATGAAAATTCACCCCCTGGTTAAAAATGGGTGTAATAAAAAGCAGTTATTTATTTTAGCTTTCTTAGTTAACTATTATTTTTTACTGGTAGAGTTTCAACTGAAGAGATTGAATATCAAAGCAACGCTTTTTATGATATCTATATACTTAAAATGTTTTTTAATAATAATAAGTTTTCTTAGCGTCACGCTGTGTCCCGGGCACAGTAGGGTAAGCAGAGGCAACCTCATTGACGTTAAGCTAAGTGACCACGTGGCCACATTGTACTATATCTTTCTATACATATGTACCATTAAAATTTTGACCAATTTTTTTATAAATAAATTGGAGATTTTAAACTTTTAATATCGTAAATTAATCTTAGTCTTTTTTTATTACTAAAATATATAAAATCGTGTTAGGTGCTAGGTATAAGTATCTATCTCTGAGGCACAAATAATAAATTTAATTTCAAAATATTTTTATTCATATAGATTATAGAACCCTTACAGGCACTTACGAATAGTCGTGATTCCAATATGATTCTACTGCTAGTTCCCAAAGGTCAGATCTCACAATGGAGAGGAACAGCAAGAAACTCCATGGTTGCTCTTTTAAATAATATTTTACACTAAAAGTTATATTTTGGTTACATTGTGCACAAACAAAAGTGTAGGTATAACTTATGTATAAATAGTCACAACTTAATTAGGATTTATTAAGAGTCTTTTAATTGTATAAAATCGTCGTTTGCCCTAATTACCTTATAATTTTATGTCCAAAATATTGATTTCAAATTGTCAGTGCTAAATATATTTCTGTAAGTATTTGAACATCTGTTTATAAAGTAAGTATTAGCTACCTCTGAAGTACAAATAATAGAAACAGCTTCAAGTGAAAAATATAATTAATAGCATAATTGTAATTAAGCTGTGAATATTGAGGAAACATCATTCATCATTCATATACTAGCTGTCCACTCGCGGCTTCGCCCTCAAAATCACGAAAGCTTTCGTGTTCGTGTTTATAATTAAGTAAATGTAGGTAAAAAAGACTCAAACGCCGCATCGCTCGCTGAAATAATGTCATAAGTATATATTAAATTATTTTTGTATTCTAGCCAAAGGATAATTATATATTTTTAAATATCACGCTGTATCCCGCACACAGCAAGGTAGGCAGAGGGAACCTAATGTTCCCACTATCAATAAGAAGAATTATTATATTTTATGAATGGTTCTTTGCGTGGCAAAGTTACTCTATGGTGGTAACTTTGACAGCCTACAAAATTGAGATTTTCTTATACTGATGTTTTAAAAAGGTTTATGTAAATGTCTCTATGGGTGAATAATAAAACTTATTATGAGAGCGCTAATAAAACAAAAACACTATTTCAATGTGCTTTATATTAAAATTGCTTTATATTAAAAGATATAGTATAAAAATCGCTAATGCATATCACAGTTACCCAAGTTGACTGTATTTTTTTAATTTAAAAAAACCTTGTGTTCTTTTTTAAGTCTCTAAGAACCTCTTTGTACAAAGTTTTATGATAATAAAAGTATATATTATAAAGTTGAGTAGTTTTGGTGTGGAAGCGTAACAAACAAAACAAACAAATTTATATTTACATTTATAAGATTACTATAATTATAATTTAAAAGAGTAACACCAGCTGTCAATCTCAAATCTCAATAGACACATATAGTGACAGTTTTTGACACTTCTTGAAAGTATTATTTAGTTTACTTTTTTCCATAATAAGTAAAATGTGGTGGTAAAAATATTATATAATTTGCGAGTAGTCTTTCTCGCTGTTTAGTAATTTACTTCTGGTTGTTTTTATATAAAATATATATGCCACTTTTTTAATACATATACAACATTTTACTTAGGTGATGATATAAAAACTTTAAGCATATTTAATATAACATTATGGAGTCTCTATCAAAACAAGAATTAATTTCAACAATAACAAAACAAGCGGATCAAATAAAGAGATACGAGGGACGTCTTAGAGGTAAAAATTCTGAATAGAGCTTTTTCAAAACAATTATTTTGAAACATATGGCTGTATATTATTATGTTTTCATTATTTATGCAAGGAATATAATAATTTAATAAATTTCGATATATATTTTCAGATGTAGTCGCTGCATATAAAGGTCTTGTCAAAGAAAAAGAGGCCTTAGAGATCAGCTTAAAGGCACTAACTAAAACTGAAAACAATGTAGAAGGTACTTAATTTTTTTTATTAGCTTCACTCCTTTTTCCGCACATAGCAGGGAAGATTCATCGTCCATTTCCATTCAGTTATTTTGGTTACCCACTTTCTACCGAATCTGGAGGCATTGCATGTTGAGTGGAACTCAATGACGTGCTTGCTAGGTTATCAGAGCAAATGACAATGAAACGACAATATGAAATATTTCATTTCCACCAGCACAATCAAACCGATAACCTGTTGCGTTTACGATTTTAGACACTCCATTCTTTATTTGTAATAATTTAATTTCAATAGGTTCATTAATGAATTTCAGCATCACAAGATTCAGTTGCGGCTCTCACTTTGTCGTTATCAACTTTGGCGGCAGAGAAAGCTCGAATGGAAGAAGCCTTTCAAGCTGATAAAAAAGTTACTAGAGAAAAAGTAAGTAGTATTTTAATCATTTCTTTAAATATTTGTAATAAGTTTTATATTTTTTTATCTTTTGGTTAAGGAAGCTTATATTTTTTCTTATAAAAAGTTTAAACATATTGAATTTTTAGGATTTGCATCTTTGATATCTTGAGTTTTGAGCCTAGTTTAAGGAGCTAATAATTTAGAAGAAAACACTAATAAGTAATTGAGTTATTAGATTAAATAATAAAAAAAATGACAAAGAAGTATGTACGGTTATGTTAAGTTATATACCTACAGAATTTAATTAAATAAAGTATATAAAATTTCAGTATGAAGGCATGTTATCATCAATGCGTGAAGAAACTAAAACAATAATACAACAACATGTTGCTGAAGTTGCCAATTTGAAAGCTAAAATCGGGTATGAGATACAAGAGAGGGAAAAGGAGAGAGTGGACCATGCGGCTATGCTTAAGTGAGAACTTTTTAAATATTTTTTTATTGCACGCTTCTATGCTCTGTAAATTTTTAGTGTGTATATGTGGAAGATATGAGAGAATCATTGTTATTGTGGGTGTTTAATAATATATCATAGCCCAAAACAATGTCTTTTCAAAATTTGTCTATTTGTCTGTACATTTGTCCGCAGTAATTTCAGGAATGGCTTAATTGATTTAAATGCAATATTCACTTTTTATTTTGGAAAACTTCCCTTAATATTGTGTTTGAATGATTTAAGTTCATAAATAAAAAAATCATTTGTACATAATGAAGAACATTTATTAATGTTTGGCTTATATAATATTTGATATTACCAGTTAACTTTAAAGCATATTTGAAATACTTCTTTAATTTGAACTTTTATGAAAATGCAATTTTTGTACATAATTTATATTATTAATATTCAAAACCAATATGGCTGTCATTATAAGATGACAAGTTACATGTACTTCAGCTTCAGACTGTATCCTGCACACTAGAGCGAAGAAATGGAAATATAAATTTAAATAAATATTTCATTTATTCATGTGGGGATCAAACCCACAACCAGTTGGTTTTACAGTCCCACTTTGTGTCCCTGCGCCTCGACTGGCCTCACAGGTCACATATACATATGTATCAAATGAAAGAAACTTCTGGTACACAGCTGATATGTACTAACAATGATGGTGATGTTTTTTGTTACATAAACATAAACATCCACAGACACATAGATGCCCATGCTTTAGCACCTCAAAGCAATGATTGGGGATTGAACCCACAACAGCATAAGGACAGTTAGACAGTTAGACTTAGCTTAGTTAGCTTAGTCTTAGTAATAGGGTCCTATTTTACTCTTTGAGTACCGAACCAAAAAAAAACATTGTCTTAATTAGTTAATTATTTATTTTACAGAGAATTACATGTCAAGTTGAATAGTGAAAGGAAGACAAAGGAGAAATTGGAAGATAAAGTTGTTAATAGTACTGAAGCGCAAGGTGAGGTGTTTTGATCATAGTTTGTATTTATGCACCTATATAAAAATGTAAGAAAGAAAGTTACAGATAAATTTTATTATTTCTTATAAATTAGCTGGGCTATTATAGTTCATCTTACTTTTTCCAGATATTTATTTTTTAAACATATGTTAATAGAAAATGTCTAACACATTGAATCCACTAAAGAGACATTTCATTATTTCTTATGGTTTAGCTGCCCTTACTTCTATAATGAGTCACACCAATATTTTTTTTAGTTATGAAAGTAGTAGATCCTCTTACAGCCTCTTGTCACGAACATTATGTCAAAATAATACATTTTGTGTTCATTATGTGTAGCATCCAAAAGCGCTTAAAAGTAATAGACTTTGGAAAGCCTGGCCCGATTTCGATGAAACTAACTATTATTATTTGTACGAATATGTGTATTCAATGCAGTAACTTTTATAGTAAAAAGTAGATGAGCCAATTTGACTCATCGTCACTTCATAGGTTATTATTGCAATTTGACGATTGAGAATCAGGACAATCGTGAAGCTGAAAAATAAAATAATTATGTTTATTTAATAAAATAATTGTAAATAATAATTCTTCCCATTTTAATTTTCAGCATCACAAGCGGAATTAGAAAAGCGTGTTCGTGATCTGAATCTGTCTCTAGAAGCTTCTCAAAGGCAGTTGCAACGTGTTTCAATGCGCAGTGTGGAGACGCCCGCGCTGTTGTTGCGATTACAACACAAGCTTGCTTTGTTGGAGCAGTCGCACTCTGTTGCTATACGCGAGGTATGTTGTGATAGCGATAGTGTATGATAGTGTTGGTTGCTACGAGTCATAGTGTGATAGTGCGAACTATAACTTAATATTTGTATTGTTATAATGTGATAGAATGATAGTGTACTTGTTTGCTAGAAATAAGTAAAAGAATTTTAAAATAAGTTGCAATTTTTGATATGTGATATGAATTTAAAGTAATTGTAAAAAAATTGTAACAAGTAAAGCTTATTACACTGTACAAGAATATTTAGAAGATAAACATGTATGGAATGAATGTCATGCAGGATGGCTGCCAGCTAATGTAATAGTAAAATATACCATTGACTTTGAAAAAAGCAACTGTTGACTTTCTTGCCAGCTCTTCTCAGCAGAACTGGCTTCTGAACCGGTGGTCGCTTTTTGTTTATATGTTCATTCGACGATTCAAAAGTGCTTGTAATAGTCTACTTGAATAAAGAATATTTTGAATTTGAATTTTGATAGTCTGTTCTAATATATTTTTTAGGGAAGGTTGTGGTGGTGAGAACAACGAAGGAAATGAAAATAATTCACTCGCTAGTGAGAATAGAACCTGCAGCCGTCGCGTTCAGATGGTGTACCGCGACAACAACCTCAATATATAAAATTGTTAAACTCTGAAATGTGATATTAATTAAATTGTTATTAAATTGTTTTATTATTTCTGAAAGGAACAAATAAAAGCCAAGAGAGCAGAAGAAAGTGCTAGAAAGATCTGCGCGCGTCAAGAAGATAGAGTGGCCCTCCTGGAAGGGAAGCTAGCGGAGTTGTCACAAACTATTGGAGAATATGATGTCAGGAGGCGGAAAGATCAACAGATTATACAACAGCTGAGGGATAGTTTAAATGGCGGCATTTTGGACAAGATGGCGGTAAACGGAAATGGTAAGTGGTTGGAAATTTACTTTGTTTTATTTGATTTCCTGTGTTGTTATGTATTTTAGTATATGTGAAATCTTGCAAGATTTATAATCGACTTCCCTTTGTCCGATTTGGCTGAAATTGGGATTACGACATTAGTTCTGATGACAATGAAATTACAAAACCACATACCACCTAATATAGTATGATATAAAAGGTTTTTTTAAATAATATTTTATTAGTAGTTGTGTGAGGCCAGTGTTCTTCACTCTGGTCTCGAGGCAAAGAGCGGAGCTGAGTTTCGCCACTTCCAATTCGGCGGAAAGTGAAGAATGGAATTTCTTAACACAAGGTTCCTTCTGCCTACCCTGCGGATACAGTGTGAAGATGATTGTTTTTTATTAGTAGTTGTTTCAATGTGTCTTATTGGAACCATTGTGGTGCAACAGGATTGAGCTTGATACTTATATACTCTATGGTTATGAATAACTCTATGGTCTGCTCACTACCAATTAGCTATTCGTTGAAAGTTTTTTTTAAATTTATATTATTGTTTCTTCCTTAGTTTCGCAGTCTATCTCTCACATAGCAGGGTAAGCAGACGGAACCTGGGAACCTAGTGTTAAAATACTCCGTTCCCATTTCCTGTTCTCTTCCAAACTTTCCACCAAATTTTCGAAGCATTGCGTGTTGAGTGTTGGAACTTGGCGCCGCGCTTTCCCTCATTACCAACATTGAAAATATTAAACATTAAATGAGAATCGATCCCACAGTCGCAATTGCAGTCATACCCTTGTGACACCGGGCCAAGATAGAGTCATAATAATTATCAATAAAAAGAAATAATTGAATATTTTTTATTTGCAGAAGAAATACAACAAATAAGTGAAACAGATAATGAAAAACTGGCCGACAGCGAATACTTACAAACGTTAATAGACAAAATCCACATTTTGAAAAAAGAACTAATTTCGGAAAACGAAAAATTAGGAAATCCCATAGATGTTGGAGAAATTTTTAAATTCCACGGTTACGAAAACAATCATAAGAAATGTATGGCGGAATTCGAAAATTTGAAAATGGAATTCGAACTATTTAAAAATAGTACGAAGTCGAAGGAAAACGGGGAAAGTGTAGAAAATTTGAAAAGAGAATTGGAAATTGTTACGGAGAGAATGGAAAATTTTAAATTGTTGTTGGACGAGGAGAGACAGGATAAAGTCGATTCGTTGAAATTGTGTGAAGAGGTATTTTATTTTTTAACTTAACGCTGTATCCTTTATATATCAGAAGAAACCTGGGAACCTAGTGTTAAGACATTGCTTTCTCATTAAGATACTTCCTTTCCTCACTCTCCGCTGAATTCCTGACGAATTGCGTGTTGAGTAGCGGAATACGTCAATGTGTTGCTTTGACTTGTTACCAAAGCTTGGGAGTGACATTTACTTGAGTGGAAGTGGATGGGTTACCGATTTGTTTGCCATTCATGGTATAGATTTTGTTTAATTCTTCATATTCTCGTTTGGCGGCGCTAATTATCGTCATTTAATTTAAGTAGTCAAAATTCAATACATAATATCTTGTTCTTTTTAATAACATTAATAACCACTACATTATTTACAGAAACTAAAATCCGAAAAGGAATACAATAAAGAAATAATATCAGACCTAAAAACCAGGATACAGATATTAGAGAAACAGATACAAACGCAAAGGGACAGATATTCCATGCTGTTAGAGGAAACTGACAATTATATTAGAAATAGGAACGATAGATCGAGGAAAGTGAGCATTGAAGATGGCGGTTGGAAGGAAAATGGTGTTTTGAATGTTTGTATTTTTAATTTTATAGCTTCACACTGTATCCCCCACACCCTAGCGTTAAAACACTCCATTCCCCATTAAGATACTTCCTTCCCCTCTTTCGGCTGAATTCAAATTCTTTATTTAAATAGACTAGCGCGTTATAAGCACTTTTGAATCGTAGAGAGAACAGAAGTGAGAAAAGAAGTTATCACCTGCTGAGAAGAGGCGGGAAGAAACTCAATAGTGGCTCTTTTCAATGTCAATGGTATAATTTAATTATTACGTAAATTGGCAGCTGTACTTCATGACATTTTATAAATATTTTCTATTATAAATTATTTCCATTCCATTCCATCCTTTTTTTGGCGTGTTTATGTATTATTAAATTCAAAAACTAAAGTATTAACTTTAAATTTGCAAAATACACCATTTGAAAATCTCTGAATATACAAAATGTTGTTTAAATTTATTATTATGTCCTATTATTGAAATTTAGGTAATATTTATATTTTCTAGGATAATTCTGCTCCACCCCACATGCTTCACTACGCTCACGAATTGGCGAGGAAAGATCTGGATATAACGCAATTGAGACGAGAAAAACACATATTGGAAGGACAGTTTAGGTAAATATATGATATTAAAGGTCCTCTGACTGTAATAGAGATGGATGTGGGTTTGATTCCCACATGTATAACGATCTCTTTGTCAATTTGAAACGCTACATAAATAAAAAAGTCTTTTAACATGCAAATTTAGATATTTTTTATATTTTTTTAAATATTGTTTTTATTTACAGAGACTGTCAACGTGAAGCGACAATCGATAAGGAACGCTTCAAGGAAGTTATCAGAACTTTGAAAGAAGAAATTGATAGGTATGAGTTTTTTATTATTAAAAAAAAAAGAAACGACTTACACACAAGTTTTTATTCCATACTAATTTTCATTCTAGATTACGCAGAACACAGTCCCGAGAAGGTGCCAACTTGGAATATTTAAAGAACGTTGTTATTTCATTCATTACGTACCAGGACTACGCGAGTAAGAGACATATGCTGAACGCGATAGCCGCCGTATTGCATTTCACAGATAATGAGAGGAAAATTGTATTAAGTAATCTGTGAGAATTATTATTATTGTTTTTAAAGGGGAATCCTATTGTGCATAGAGACAGTCGTGGCGCAGGGGCAGGTGTAACGTACCTGGGACTGCCAACAACAGGTTGTGGCTTAGATTTTCAATTGGAAGAAATATTTAATAATTTCATTTTCAACGAGGGAAAGCGTGACGTTTAGTTCCGCCACTCAACACACATTGCCCGGAGAATTCTCCGGGAAGTGGGGAACGAAAGAGAATGGAGTGTCTTGAAACGAGGTTCCCAGGTCCCCTTTGCCTGTCTTGTTATGTATGGGATACAGCGTGAAGCAAAAAAAATATCTCACCGCTCTTGTAGATAAAGTGAGACTCAACAAGAGTTACCCCACTAAACAAGTGAAAAAGCGATGTCCTAAATCTTTAAGTCGATCAGTTTTCAATTGAAATAAAGGTTATATTAAAATTATTTTCATTTGCATACAAAAATGAAGAGTAAATTTTATTTTAAATAATCTTTAAATATTACATTCCAACTTTAATCTAATACCTAAGTTTTTAAAATGTTTTATTATTATATAAAACTACGTTTTTTATTCTGGTTATTACAAAACATACTTGAGAGTGTGGATTGAACCCACAACTTGAATGTTTACTGTCCCCATACGCCATGATTATACTGATAATGTTGTTATTAGTAAGAATGTATAATTTAAAAAAAAATAATGTTAAAAAAAATAACAAAATTCTATTTAAATAGTTGTGCATAGTATTTTATATACTTTGCATAACAAGGTTGTTTTTTTTTAGAGGAATTAGTGCAAAAATAGTATTATTATGTTTATTGTATAAGAAACTACTTTAATATAAATTTACTGGAATAAGGTCTAAAAATGTTATAAAAAAAACATTTTTTTTATTACTTTAGCATAACATTCGTATTGTAAATTATTTTCAATAAAACTTGTTTATAACGACTTTCATTTACGTTTAAAGGTAATAACTGTATGTTGTATGTTTCCACCATTTCCTATTCAGTCTTGATCATATCTCCTGTCAGCCCTGATCCTCCGCCAGCATAATAGCAAGTTGTTTTTTCTATTTTATTAGCACTTCTCCGTCGTGGGGCAGTTGTGGGTTCGATTCCCACTCTGGGGAAAGAAATATTAATTAATTTCATTTAGTCACTCTGGTAACGAGAAACAGATATGTTTGTGTTAAAGTTTATGGGGTGGGCATGGACTACCCGACCGGACTCCCTATTCTTACGACCAACATAAACATTTATGTAGACGAAGAGGTTTCCGCTTAGTGGGCAGTATGGATGGATAAATTTTATACATTAAAAATGTATAGGTACTAATATACGTTTCGGAGCTCTAAATTAGCCCATTAACCACTACAATTATCACATTAAATTTATTGATTAAAAATTTCGCTGTTCTGTCTTATGTGAGTCTTAAAGTTGTAACAAAATTTACGTTAAGTTGTTCTTGTTGAAAGTTGTGTGGATGTAAAGTGACATGTGTGGGTATGTAAGATCACAGTATAGAGATATGAGATCGCATGTGTATGTAGACATATGGTCACGTGTGTGAATGTGTTATTACGTATGTGGATGTGAGATCACATGTGTGGATGTCAGATCAACTAAAACCACCCTATAGGTCTCGATTACGCAGCGAATATCACGGAAAATGTGGCAATAATAATGCATAAATATTTGTATTTCTTAATTGCGTACTCGTCGACTTAAAAACTTTTTTTGCTCCACAGGCTTGATGTCTCCACACGATCTTGATCTTGAGAAATATGGTATTGACAGACTGACAAACGGACAACAATGATAATTTTATAATAGTTTCATTGTTAGCTTTAGGCACGAACCCTTAAAACACAACATACTTGCTCATATCCCTCTAAGCTATAAATAATATATAAAAAAAAACAAATACGTTGTTATCGCATCGTTGTAGCATCGATCGCGCTCAGGTGGAACGTAAAATTTTTACGAGTTTGCGTTATGACGCGCCGGTAAGATGTTACCTTACATTGACAGGTAATGACTATTGGATATAATAGATGGATATATCGTAAGGTAGATACTTCATTTAAAATGTATTACTAAATAAAAATGGCATTGAGTTCCGCCACTCAATACGTAATGTCTCGAAAATTGGACGGAGTCTCTTAACACTAGGCAACGTCTGCCTACCCTTTGCAGGAAAATGCTCCTTTTAAATTATTATCATATTATTCATATTCAAAATCTATTTTTTTGTTTTTGGTCATAATAAGCAAAATCTTAAATTTTTATTCTTATATCAAATATATAGGTAATCTTACAACCAAGTACAATAACCAATAACCTTAATTTAGAAAAATAAGCTATAAACCAAAATAAAATACTTATTTAATATTTGCATTTTCCTCTGTCTGGTATCAAAAGCAAAGCGCGGCGTTGAGTTCCTCCAATCAAAGTGCAGTGTTTCCAGAATTCGACGAAATTTGAGGGACGGAGTGTCTTAACAGTCACAGAGGGAACATTCCCTCTGCATACCCTGGTGTGTGCGGGATACAACGTGCTCAAATAAATATGGCGTTAATATGGAATTAAACAATAATTTACATTACAATTTCTCAGACATTGCGTGTTGGAACTCAGTCATATTTTGTCTTCTTACCAGAAAAAGCAATGAAAGTAATTAGTTCCCTCAAATAAGAATCTAACCCACAACTGTCGCGTACCTATAGGTATAGGTACTTAGTAGAGTCTGGTTCAGGTTCCGCTGCGCCACGACGCGACGGCCTAAATAAAAGATCTGCCTTCATAATGAAGTAAGAAGATCTAACGACATTAATCAAGTACTCCATTAACACAACAAAGAGTTGAGACAATCAATATGGTCGCGTACCGCGAAATGCTTTAGCAGACTTAAGTAGAGTGACCATACGTTAATAGAACATTTTATTATATATATTTTTTTCCATTTTATGTTTACGGATTTTATAAAATATTACGTTATTTGACTACGCAATGGGGGTTTGATGCCAGCTTTAAACTACTTATATTTGACTGCTTTGTTAAAACAGAGTACATGGACATATGGACTTATTTTTTTTTTAATTCAGCGGAGCGTGAAAAATTGGCTGGCTTAAAACTAGGTTCTCGTTCCCTACCCTTAGGCGTATAAATAGGCGAAACCAAAAGAAATTACAAGAATAGATAGAACTCAACATACTCATATTAAGGTAGCATAATGCATTTATGAGTTCAAATAAGTTTTTCTTATGAAACGCCGAGCATAAAGCTTAAGATTTTTATTTTATTGATTGGACCAGAGCCGGAAAACATTGTAACAACATACTACATAATTCGCGGCCTCTATTTTTTTATTATTGCTAAATGATTTTTTAGGCCCGATTTACACGAAATTATATTTTAAGCTTCCCTCTGTTACCCTGCTATATGCAGAATACATAGTAATAATAGTAAAAAAGTTTAACTTAATTTATTAACATCCTAACTAAATCCTGGTGCCCCTACCAAAAACGTCATCTTCCAAGCATTGATAGATGAGACTTCGTGTCTCAGCCACGGTCGGGACGCCAGTATCAATGGCAAACTTAAATTTAATACACCTATTTACTGAGACACTGTGAGAGCGACGTCACTTAGTAACTCATTACAAGTTCGTAAGTTGTAATCGGTTTGACGTAATCTCATACGTGATATGTCTATAGCTACTTATAGGTGATATTTGAAAGGTGAAGAGTTTGTTTGATTAAACGAGGATAAATCAGGATTTATTTTTGTGTTGGATAGTCCATTCATGAAGGAAGGGTTCAGGTTATATACGTTATTTGTTGTAGGTTATCACGTTACGTCGTCATCATCATCCATTGATTAATGGGTACCCTATTATTATATGGGGACCATTCTGGCTGACCGCTTTACAAATCAAATTCTTACGCCCATGAAAGGAATATCTTGACATCAGTCTCTCTCTGCTTACTCTTGTACCTATAGAACGTGTTCTACTGTACTGTATTACTACACGCCACTGTCCACTTTCATAACAGACCTAACAACATTGACGGAAATCAATGAAGTATTTAGTATAATAAAATAATAGCAGCTTCACATTGATTTTTGTATAGCAGGGTAGGCAGAGTGAACCTAATGTTAAAACATGCCGGCTAGTATAACCAGATGTCACAAAATTTACATTTAATAAATTAATTATACAAATATTACCTTCTACCCATCTATAAATAAACTTGTCGTGACCAAACAAACGATACTTTTAATAGAATTTAATTCCATATAAACGCGGCGAGAGCGAACGTATTCTTTTGTCTAGCGCCAGCAGTTAGGTACCTGTCACCTGCAGGTGTTTCCTACTTGTGAACGCTTGTTGAAAATACGGAACTCTAATAAATAAATGCTACTTCTATTCTATACTGTTCTATTTGTGATGTTAGTCTAGGGATTTGTATATATATTTTTGATAGATTTTATTCGTGGCTTTGCTCTGGTAATTCAATAGAAATATTTTTTGGGATAAGTCGTGGCGCAGAGAGCGCACAAGCCTGCTGACTGTAAAGCTTCAGGTTGTAGGCTCAATTGGGTAACGGAAGTGTACTAGGTACCCAGGTTCCATCTATCTCCCATGCTATGTGCGGAATACTGCGTAAAGCTAAAAAAGATTCATTCCCCGGGGTGGGAATCGAACCCACAATCGTCACCGTGTAAAGCACATTAATCTCTGATGTAACGGTTATCAATCAATCAATCAATAAAATCAGCCTACCCGAGTCCACTGCTGGACATTGGCCACTCTCAGGGTGGCCAGAGCTTCTGATCCTCCGCCTTCTGTATCCAGTCGAAGCCAGCAACCATCTTCAGGTCGTCGGTCCATCGAGCTCGGGTTAATCCATACGCAATTCTTATACACTTCCATTTTTCCAATTGACTATGCAAGCGAAGTCGCAAGTAAAACATAGTCAACATGAACAAACACTTACACCTATTATTTGGCAAGCAACACTGAAAAATTCCAAACAATCACTCACAAGTAAAACTCCAGAGCAAACCGTTACACTAGACGGCTTATAACGCACCATTTTTCACGAACCCGCTACCGACGACAGTACATTCATCTAACCATTGTCCCGGCGTGTTCTGGCACGAGCGTGGAATATAAAATTTGGATAATGCAAGGTATTCGCGTTATTACAGTGACGACGACGAGACGCTATCTGTATTTACGTTGTAGAGTGGTTAATGGTTGTGTTTTTTTTGTTAGATAGTGACAAATCATTTCGTTTCTCCTCTTTCAATTCTAATAAATAATCATTATTTTTGAGTGGTTATTACCACATCGTTTAAACTGTAAACGCGACAGTTGTAGATTTAATCACTTTTTACATTTTCTCGTTCTTGTGACAAGACAAAGCGTGGCGTTGAATTCCGCAATCGATATTAAATTAAATTATTTTAATAAATTAATATTAAATTAAATTATCAATATTTTAAAAAATAAAGCGGAAAGTGATGAACGGAGTGTCTTAACACTAAATTGCTTCTGCTTACAAACAACCTAAAAAAATGTAACAGAATCCGTGAACTCCTCCCAATTAGAGCGACAATTTGATACGTTTTTTCCAGTAGCAGCCAGTATTACATAGTAGTATCGTGCCAAAACTGCCACAGGATGTTTGTGGTACGTAGGGGACCGTAATTAAATCGCCGCTTGCCAAGTCTACACATGTTGCTAGTATAGAGTCAGCGCTGGAAAAAAATATAATAAAATTATATATTTCTCTCGTTTTCAGACTGATTGGGTAATTGACAGAGTATAGAGGCCATATTGCACAATGGCACGCAGTGAGTGGTCGATCCCCATTCGGGGGAATGACTTACCTACATTAATTTTACTGCTGCAGTAAGACAAAGCGAGGCGTTGAGTTTCGCCTTTTTAAACGAAATGGCTCGAAAATTGTACAGAGAGATGAGAACAGAGTGTGTCAATACCAAATATGTTCTCCCTCCCCTAGCATGCGGGAAAGAGCGTGAATATGTAAAAAAAAGAAACCATTTACATTTCACATGCAATGCTACTTTCAATACTATACTATACGATATTTAAAGGAACCAAGACCACTTTGGATGCAAAACGCTCGAGCATCTTAATATGAGACGGCTGACTATATGGCACGTATATATCGTTGGTTTAAATTTTTATTTAGCTAAGCTTACCCATGCTGCTATTTATCGTCGAGTCGATATCGATTTTTCAAGTATTTTTCTCAAGCTTTTAGCCATTCGACTTGGACCGGTTATAGTTTTCATCGATTAAACCTATATATTTTTCTGGGCACGATTATTGCAAACATAGTCATTGCGGCTTGAGGTCAAAATCAGCCTCATATAGGAGCTGTCTGAAAGAGTAGTTATAGAACACATACTTGCCAACCTCACAATGTACGATAGATTATGAAAGATAAAAATATAGCTAACTATTTTTTAAGAAATCATTTTCGGGTTCCCTTTTTCCGTTCTCTCTGAAACAAAAGAAACACAAAAAAAGGCAATAAATAATTATTTTTAACCAATTGTTTCAAAGTTACAATCTCAAAAGTATATAAAATGTATATTTCTTATATATTTTACTTTAGCTAGTTCAACTTACAAAGCTAATAGTAAAATATTTGTGAAAACAAGACGTCGTTATAACTAATGATGATCCCTTACAAATCAGTAAGGTATAACAGCTTTGCAGCAACTTAATTTACTTGTTCCAAGATTATGTTATATTGTTTCTTGGGACTAGAGAAAATAAAGTGGTAATTCTAAAGTGTTGAGTCACGTAACTCAACGCCGCGGTTTATCTTACCGTAGCGGGTTAATATAAATAAACGGGGGTACCCGTTTGAGGCTTTGCTTACAGTCTGACGCTATACCTCTTTGTAATAGGTAATGAAAATCTCTCTCTTTGTACGGAGATGTAATTTATGCATTATTAATAAACAAGGGGAGTCTTTAAAAAAATCTAGTTATCTATTAAATAAGTGGACAAATAAAACGATAAATGTGAGTGTGTGTAAAGTGTGTGTGTGTATTCCTAAGTGTTGCGTTCATTTAACATCACGTCGCCGCCATTAGCTAAGTATATACCGCTGTGACAGGTTAGTGTTTGTTTACGTTATTTTTTACAAATAATAGCGAATAGCAAAAGAGGTTGATGACAGGGGACGAGGCGAAAGAGGTTAAAAACGTACCGTTTGGCGCTCCGTTCTCTCTAATTACCCCGCTAAGGATAAGTAAAGCGTGAAACGTGAAACTAAGTTAAGATATAATATGCAATGCTATAATTAAGAATTACTTTTGTTACTAATCTTAAGCATACTGGATAAATAACAGATCAACCTACATTAATAAATGCCAAACCCAAACACAGGGCTATCTTTAACAAATAACAAGGTGACTAACATAACAGTTATAAATCGCGTGCGGTCTCAAACTCCCTGTAGAGGCAACGTTGTCAATCCACTACATTCGGTCGCGTTAATTCCGAAACCTACAGGACAGGAACTGAACGCCGCCCGATGAAATCTAACCAACTATTTATATACTATAGAGGCAAAGAGGGTGTAACTTAGGGACTTGTTTCAGAAATCAGTTTAGTATTAAGACATTATTAGTTTTTAGTATTGAGTAGAAGAACGTAGTGTTACGTGTTATAAGTAGTGTTTTGTCTACTAAAGTCGAATAGTATAATATATTTAAATATAATCATTTTATAACCTTGAGTGGAATTCGAACTCCAATCTTCGCGATTGAAGGCATACAACTTTACTACGATATTGTTATTTAATTAAGAGTAGAATCTATTTGAATTATTGTTTTATTCAAATTCAAAATAGTTTCATTCAGAGGGGTGAAAATTCTTTTTCGTTCTTTTTTTTTCTAACTAAACAGGATTTTTTTTATAATTTGTAATTGGATTGAACCATAACCGTCGTAAAAAATGACATGTTTCCTATCTTATCCTGAAAATTAATTCTTTGTTAATTTTAATACTTATACCACTTTGTATCCACATCCTAATATCGATATATCGAGAGGTATCGATAGTAGCGGGATACGCTGATTAGCTCATTTAATCATCCAGTGATTTATCGCCTAATGTTCTAGTTCGTGTAATGTTTTGTTTATTTCGAGGATTTGATTTTCTTTTATGTTTTGTTATGCTTTTTAAGGTTTTTTCAGCTCCACCTTGTATTCCGCATATAGCAAGGTAGGCAAAGGGACTCTAGTGTTAAAACACTCCTCTTACCATATTCCGCACAATTCTTTTGACATTGTGTGCAGAGTAGCGGAATCTAACGCCGCGCTTTGTTCTCCTACGAATTAATTAATGAATCCTTAAATAAATTAATTTAATAATAAATTAATTAATTCTTAGTCTAATATTTCTCTCGTAATATTTAAAAATAAATTGTATAAGTAATTGATACATTTCCTGGAGTAGTGATCAGTGATGCGTTTAGTGCAGTCGCAATCCAAATGCATCCTAATGACATTCTCTTAATTACTTCTTATAGTAATAAAAAACAACAACTTTCAAAAGAAAAAGTAAACTTATAAGCTTTCATTGTAAAAAGAATAGCTTCTCTACTAGAATGCTAGATTGAAGAATTTTCCTTTGAACTAAAGTTAAAAGTATTAAATCATTCTGTCCGCAATCAATCAAGGCGGCAAAACCTTAAACGACTCTTTCATCGTGCCGCGAGAGATGAAGGAAAAATAAAACATTTTGTAAAGAACGAGCTTGTATTGCGAATTGGTTCAGTTGTGTTTTACCCGTTCAGCGGGGTGGGCGGATAAAACCTACCTAACATGTTAAGACACTTCGGTCTCTTATTAAAATCATTAGAATTAGAATTCGAGACTTGTGTTGATTGACGGAATTAAATTCCGCACATTGTCTACCAGAGCGGATAAATGAAATTAATCTATTCCTTCAAATGGAACTCACAACCGTGACGTTTACACTCAAATGATGTGCTGCTGCGCCATAATGACCTCACAAGGTGGTATTTCGGGTAAACATACTACTGCATGAGGGTATCATGGCGCAGCGGTTATTCTACCCTGTTATATGTGGCCTACAGCGCGAAGCTAATTAAAATAAATTTCTCATATTCAACTTACAACCATTGAGTAAAGTGAGTTAATAAAAAAGAAACTAAAAAGGCAACATTAAATCCACCAACGAACCCAAAAACCGTTGAAAACTTTTGGAAGATCGCCACACGGACAATATGACGATTTACAACCACTCCGTGACCGGCGCGGTGAGATTTAAATGTTAAATACATGACACGCTATCTCTATATGATATATTGTGGTTACTTGGAAACGATTGTAACGTGATGGTGTTTTTGTAGGGTTGTCCTCTGTATATATGCAGGGCAGCCAGTCCGTCACAGTCAAGTCAGCGTCAAGATTTGTGGACAAGAAGTTAATCCACAGATTTCTAGGAACTAACTAATTTTTAATAGAGATAATTTTTGGTAAAGACATGGCTACCTACGTATTCCTGGTGGTGCCATAATTATAATAAAGATACTTAGCTTATTGACAGACATTTTAAATCAGTATTTTTGTATTATTCATTATTTTTTGGCTGTTTTGGGAGCGTCGTCTCGCAGTGGCACAAGCGTGTGACTGCAGACGCTATGATTGTGAGATAGTTTCTTACCACTAACTCCCACCTACCCCACAAAATACGTAAAAACGCAATAAATAACACAGCTTACTTAACGTTCATAATTTAAGAGAGAGCATTTAATAATACTGATTCTCATTCAGGGGCAGTCCGCTATCTGGCAACCCCATAAAAATGCAAAAGCCGACGGCGCGGTTATAAATATTTTTAATAGCTATATTTAATTAAAGTTGGCCGGTAGATCGCGTTTCGCGATAGTTATGGCGGAGGAAGAATAAATTTGAAAGAGTAACCCGTTTACTTGAGACGTTTTATGAAATTTTATCATTTTTTATGAGGCGAGTCGTGGAGCATAGGCGTGTGACTTGTAGTGAGTTCGATTCCTAGAGGGATTTAAATATTTAATATTTTCATTTCCTCGCCTAGTAAAAAAAAATATCATTTATACATATATTTATACAGGGTGGAATTGTCAGCGCCACTTTAAATGAAACCACAGTTTTAACTACTCTATAAAAGCCTAATATAATTCGGAAAAAAAATAATTCTCAAAAATGAAAAAGTTTTTTTTTCAAACAAAATAAATAATAAAATTATCGTTTTAAAATAAAACGCCATTTGTAAAGTATAACATAGGCACGCACACACTTACCTGTCAAAGCGGCAACGTCGCATACGTATGTGTGCGTGACACGAAATACAGGTATGGATAAAAATCGTGAAATGAAAAAAAAATCCTACGTCGAAACCGTTGAGGTACCTTGATTATTTTTTTTAATTCTGAGTTTGAAATATTTTACCCTATATGCAGTTTCAGTAAAAGAAGCGCTGCCTCTTCCACCCTGTATAGTAGTAATGATGATTACTGTCGTCAGATGAAGCGCAGTGTTAGAATACGTACAATGACTCGAAATTGGGATAACATTAACAAACATCGTGCCTTCTAACTAGGCCTACTAGATATGTGCAATTGTGCAAGTCTCTGCCGTATGCGTAAGGCTAAAAAATTTTTTCTTACTTCACGCTGTATCTCGTATACAGTTGTAGGCAGAGGGATCCCAGTGTTACGAGACTGTGTTCTGCACGCACTGCTCAATTCTCGAGATATTTGGGTGATAAGTAGCGGAACTCGACGATGGGTTGTCTTGTTACCACAGAAAAGAAATGAAAATAAATCATTTCCTCGAATGGGAATCAACCCTATAGCCATCGTGTTTACAGTTGAAAAACTCATTACTATTAAGAAAGTAGTAAATATATAATGAAAACAAAATGTAACTTTATATCAATAAACAATTATAGTTCCTCGTATGAAATATTTAATATTTTCATTTTTTCGCTCTGGTAGGCAATCTGTGGTGTGTAGATGATGGGGTGGGAACGGATGTATCTTAATAGGAACGGAGTGTAATTAAACTGTAGTGTCCAGGTTCCCTCTGTCTACCCTGCCATGTGCGGAAAACAGAGTGAAGCGAAAAAACTATTTGATTCCACGTTAAATACCTTTTAACAGAATAAAGAAAAGTTTCTCTACGTACAACGTTCTGCTGTAACGTACTCGTATATACATTACGATCTCACTTGGGACAGTTTAAGAAATCGTGCCAAGAGGTGAATTGCGATGCTTTCAGGTGCCCGGCGATTATTTTTGGCTCGAAACTTATAAGCGTTTCCTTTAAATATATTAGCTTTTTGGGAAATTTCAATGGTGCTCTTTATAACAGCGTCATTTTGATATCGATTTCTTTAATTTGGCTCGACAGAATGTGGCATTAATTTACGTAAATTAACACACAGTGTGTGCAGTTTCTTTGGACTATGTTATATATTTGTGGTTGTATGAACAGTGAAGATTGGAGAGAGAAGTGATATATTTTAACTAAATTTGAGATAAACTAAAGCTTTCGGAAGACAGGCGTAGCGTTGAGCGTATCTCTTGTACATCGATACAAATGTGAATATTATATGTAATTCGCTCTAGTTATAAAGGCAAAGGCCAGCGTTAAGTTCCACCACTTTAGATTCCATGTTTCGAGAATTCGGCGGAAAGAGGGGAACGGAAGTGACTTAATGGCAACGTGACTTAAAAATAAATTCTCAGGTTTCCACTAGTGACTTTTACTAAAAAAGTAAAATATATGTATTTCGCGATTACGTTGTCAACTTGTCAGCTAAAAGTTGGTTAGAAGGAATGACGACGCCTTCGAGCCGTAATCTTTAAGTGCTTGAGATATTACATATAGAGTTACTTGCTACGGATATGTGTTGCATATTTTCTAAATATTTTGGATTTTGGGCATATACTTTACACTCCGTTCCACACGCACCGCCATATTTATAATACGTTGCATTTTGAGTAACGGAACTCAACGCCATGCTTGTAACGAGACAAAGCGCGGTGTCGAGACCCGCCTGCCAGCACGTAATACCTCCAGAATTAAAGTGGGGAACGTTAGTATCATAATGGGAACGGACTGTCTTTACACTAGGTTCCCAGGTTCCATCTGCCTACGTTACTCTGTACATAACTAACAAATAGAAGGCATATTTGGTGAAATTGCCACCTACATACACATATATATAGAAACCATGACACTATATACGTGTGCGTTCGAACATAAAAACATTTTACTAGCAAAGTTATTAAACCAGATATTGGCCGTAAAGTTCTAGCTACAATGCTTATTTTACAGCTTATATACTCACGGATTAAATCGTATTAAAATCTGGAGGCAGGAGGAGGATTATATATGAGATCAAAGTAGTACATTTTAAATTTAGGGTTGATTTTTTTTAGTTGTGCGTTTAGTTTCAAGATATCTCCGGCAAATAGGAGAGTAAGCAAAGGAAACCAGACCGATAAAATCCGCCGACCGCTGCGCCATGACGACCTCGCTGTAAAAAAAAAACAAAAATCAATTAACTATACATGTCCTCTCCAAATTGCGTGGTTACGCATATCTCAAAAAGTGCTGAACTGATTTTGATTATACTTAAAATTCTATACGTTGAAATATTCTTGATTTAAATCATAAATGATAATATAACTTTTATGTTCCGAGATTACCTTATTTATGATGTGAACTATAACAAACAGGAACGAATGGCATAGTGGTCAGCGTGCTCGACACCTAAAAGGCGCGGGTTCGAGTCTCGTTACGATGTAATTTTTGTAGTATAACACTTCAAAATATTTTAAAAACAAACATATTTTCTCAGATATGAGTTCTAACCCAAATTCGCTACTTCACCGGCTAACATACTTAGTTGCACTGAAAACGAAAACTTTAATAAGTTATATGGGAAGTTTGACAAAATACTACCAGAATGTATGTATGGTAGGTACATAATATATCGTAAAGTATAAGATAAATTGTGGAAATGGTTTATATAGTATTTTGCTTCAACTGTAAAATACTTGTATGTTTTATAGCGTAGTAAAGCGCCCTCTTACAATGTATGTTTATTTAACTTCAAATTCATAATATTCTTTATTCAAATAGACTTTTGTTTTTGAATAAACTATTTTCAATTCTTTCGAGGCCGCCGTGGCTCAATGACGAAAGGGTGTGACTGTAAGACGGTTGTGGGGTTCGAGGTCGGGGGAATAAATTATTATTTATTAATATTGACATTTCCTCGCTCTGGCTCCGAGGCAAGAGCCTGACGCTGAGTTCGTTCAGCCACCCAACACGCAATATCTCACTATGTTCTCTCTGCCTAACCTGCTATGTGCGGGATAATTTGATTTTTATTTTCACTGGTTTATTCTGTTAAGAAGACGAAGCTTGACGTTGAGTTTCGCCACTCAATGCCCTACTTTCCTAACACATATTACTCTATAAGCGGAATACGTTTTATTTTAAATTCACGCTGTATCCTGCATATATTATGCATCGGCAGTCGGTTCTCTATTTTCTGGTGTATTCTCGAAGCTTTGCTTTTTGAGTGGTGGAACTCAACGTCAGAGTGGGAATGAAATTTATTGTAATTAGTGAACGAGTAAATACAAAATTTATGCAAGCGCCTGCAAGCTTAAGTTTATCAACTCTTATAAATTATACAACGCGTCCTACCCACACTTGACTCGTTTTATTTCTAATTAAAATAGTTTCCCCGACTTGTATTCGAGCCTAAAACCAATGCAAGCGCAACAGTTACACGCGTTTCCACTGCGCCATAACGACGATACAAGTTTTACAGCGTAATAAAAACGTTGTCTCTCAATGTATTCTTATGTCAGCTGTAAACGCGTTACGAATGTTATTTGGTGGATTACTTACATTTGTTACGTGTCTTAGGTACATATACATCTATGAGGCCGTCTGCGGATAAACGTGACGGTTGTGAGTTCGATTCCCATTCGGGGTAATGAGTTATTTTCGTTACCTTGATGTTGTACCAAAAAAGACAAAACGCTGCGTTGAGTTTAGATAAGTTCACGCGATATCTCGAAAATTGCGATGGAATGTGAGAAATGGAGTGTTTCAACTCTAGGTTCCCACTGCTTAC
Source organism: Heliconius numata (assembly GCA_016802625.1). NCBI lineage: Eukaryota > Metazoa > Arthropoda > Insecta > Lepidoptera > Nymphalidae > Heliconius > Heliconius numata. Next base: position 740,870 of record JAEBDU010000071.1, read on the forward strand.
TCTTCTATATTCTGAGTACAGTGTTAAGTTAGAGTTACGAATGCGATTGGTAACGCGATGGTTGTGGGTTCGATTCTCACTCGGGGCAATGAAATATTAAAAATCCTCATTCCACTAAAGAGGGAAAGCGTAGCGGTGAGTTCAGTCAAGCGTTTTACCACTATGCCACAACCACTTAACCTTGTTTTTTAAAAACACATACGTACACAACGGATAAAACGTGAAAAAAACCACAAATAAGTAAAAAAAAATACCCAACCTCCTAACATTCCTTATCCCATCAAATACAGAATTGGTAATCCCATGGAGTGCGCTATAAACAACAATATAATACGTGTTCCGTACATTTTTATTCGCGACCCCATATGTCATAATAGCATTGAACAGTTAAATATTTCATAGTAAGCCAACTTGTCAGCTTACCGTGATTTTGTTTAAGGGGTAAACTTTTGTTTGTTGAGCTTTCGAGCCCTGTAGTAGTGCAGGGGCACTGCTGGGCGTGCGACTGTAAACGTGATAGGTTATGGGTTCGACTCCCATTCGAGAAAATAAAATATTTAATATTTCCTCGTTCTGGTAACTAGAGAAAGCGCGACGTTGAGCTCCGCCACTTAATAAGCAATGCATCCAAAATTTGGGGGAAAATGGGAATCGGAAGTATTCCGGAAAGGAGTGTTTTAAAACTTGGTTCCTTCGGCATACCCGGCTATGTATCGGATATAGCGAAAAGCTAACAAATTAACCTTTTTTAAATAACTAAGAATTGTACATGAGACATCTCAAGTGCAAGTAGAGGGTCACGTCGAAACATTTACCGTGATTTAATATAGCCTATATATATAACCTTCCTTGAGAAATGGCCTAACCCTGCAATAAGTTCAAGTTTCGCGAACTCAAAAAACCAAACAGGATGCATATTCGCAAATACCAGATAGATATCCGTCGTGGCGCAGCGCATCAGAGTCTGACGGTAAACTTGAAGTTTGTCGGTTCGATTCTTACTCTGGAGAATGAAATTTATCTCTGATAAATACTTCAGCGTTGAGTTCCTACGCGCAACATGTAATGTCTCAAAAATTTGGCGGAGCATGGGGGAAAGCAATGTCTCAAGTCCCAACATTAGGTTTCTCGTGCCGTGTACTAATGAATAAGTGAATAGTAAGACGAATCGGCCTTCAGTAAATTAGCGTTACCATAATGGAAGCAAATCCGTTTACAGCTTGCGTGTACATTGAACCATTGTGGAAATCTAGATATTATTCAAAGCCTAGCTGAGCTGTCACAACAACAAAACGTTCGGAGTTGGCAAACGCCCGCTTAAACAATTACTCTGTGTAAATAAACATGGCCGGTTAAACATTGCGTGACTTTGACTACGGGCTACTTAGAAATTAGCCTTTTCAAATATACTATAATGGTGTTTTGCTTAAGTGATGGTTGTGGGTTTGATCCACATTCGGAGAAGTTGAGTATTTCATTACCCTGTTACATGGCACGGCGGGTACGGTGTGCAAATAAAAACACCAAAAAAGATGATGAAGAGGACTTTGCTAAATCATATTATTATGACAGTTCTACTACCGCAAACTTTCCAACGAAAACTTGTAAATGTAAACTTTCTAAACATTACTAAATTAATTCGAAAAGAAGCTCTAAGAATTCGAAAGCAACAATCGTCGAAACGGAATCTAACCAATTTTGGCAAGTTGTTACATTCAAAACGACGGCAAAGGCAATTTAATAGAATGTATTTAAGTTGGCCCATTCAAAGTACCAGAAAATCTGAAAGGAAACGCCGCTCATAAGTTGATCGGGAGCCAAAAATAATAATCTCTACCTGAAAGCTTCACAATTCACCTCTTTTGGCACGGACTCTTGGAAGTTGCCATCGTCCTGTTAAATACTGACTGTGGCCTGGCTGATGTGGAAATCTTATTTTTATTCATACATTTGTGAATTTCTTAAAAATATGGACTGATACAAAACTGAAACAATGTTTATAAAGCATTTAAGATGGATTTTCTTAGGAATTAAATAGCTAGTTATAATTTTGTCTAGTTCTAAGCTTAGTTTATGTAGCAGATACTCAAGGAACAAAGAAAAAAAAATTCCTGGTCTAGTAAAATAAAACATCGTGTTGAGTTACCGTTCAACACGCATTATTTTAAAAAATCCGCTGTCCAGTGTCTTAACACTAGGTTTTGCTTGCCCTGTTGTATAGAGTAAAAAGATTAAAAAGAAAAAGAAGAAGAAAACTGATATAAAGGACCCAGCGTGACGCAGCGATGTCTTGATTACTGGCAAAAATTGAAAAAAAGGAGTTTCCTAACACTACGTTCCCTCTGCTTACTCTGCCACATGCGGCGCACTTAGGTACATCGTGTAGCTGATAAAAACGGAAACCATTCTAGGGCTTTATTCAATATTAGTATTTATCCTCACTGAAATATATCGTTCAATGGTCCAATTATGATATACAGGGCAGCCCCAAATGAAAATTTATACCAGTTTACATTGTTGTTTATAGCGCACTCGTCGCGATTACAGATCCGCACGATCTAAACGTAACGTGGTATGCGTATCAAATTATTTAGTTCGGATGTATTTGGAACGAAATTGTAAAAAAAGTTCATTTTAGTGGAGTTTTTATTTTTAAGTCTTAAATATATAAGGCCTAGATGCCGTCCTCACTCTGATTACGAGACAAAACGCAGCGTTGAGTTCTGTCACTCAACACGTACAACATTACTTAATCTCTGTCTTTTTTTAGCTTTCTATTTTTTAGCTGTAGCCTACAGCAGAGGCCTACAGAAGGCAGATTGAATATAATTCCGCCCAATGTTAATGGCAATAAATAAAGAAATGTTTTTATGAATATTTACAGATAGATTCTTTCTCTATAAGGGTTTAAAAGCTGAATCTTAATAGATAATTAAAGTTTAGTTAATTTGAGATTACGGTTCACGAGGTTAACGAGAGCGTACGGATTCTATTTTGTTGTTTGTTGTTGAACTTTTTTTTTAGCTTTACGCTGTATCTTACTCACAGGAGGGTAAGCAGAGGTAGCCTAGCGTTAAGAATCTCAGTTCCTCATTTTCCGTCCATTTCCCGACATCAGAGCGAAAAAATGAACATATTATATATTTAATTTCCTCAAGTGAGAATTGAACCATAATTTGTCTAGTCTGGCCTTAAATGATATTAAATATATTGTAATGTACTTGTACAATCTATATTTTACATTTAAGACTATTTACAAATTAATAATTATTTTTTTTGGAAACGCACGAGTAGATCATTCATTATGTTTTAATGAGGCTGGTAATCCGATAGTCATTAAGGTTTCTCTTGATAATTCTGCTTCGAGTAAGTAAATATAATGTTAATTGTACATTCGTTATTATTTATTTTAATAATATTATCATTATTTAAATGCTACAATAGCTTGAGATAGAGCACATGTCGACATATACGTAGAACTACAAATGCTTAATGTTTAAATGACTGAGGCCGTCGTGATAGTTTAATTTCCACTCGGGAGAACTTACATTTCTTCGTTCTGGTGACAAGACAAAGCGCGGCTTTAAATTCCGACTCTCAATTAATATTTTGCGTGAGGACCAGAGTGTTTCAACATTAGGTATTTGAAGTTACCCGGCAAGAAAAAAGTTATAGACGTATTCTAAAATATAAGAAAAGATTTCGTTCGTAATAAATTCTATGTCCATAAATTTCTACCTTCCAGTCAAGTTTTCTGTATAAATAAGTATTTATTTAGAAGAGAGACACTAATGAGCTTTTACGTTAGTTTAAGACTTTTAAGTAAGCTGTGGACTAAATAATGAACTTTTTATGTAAAATTATTAAAATAGTTATTTAAATACATTGATATATGATTGTTTTGCTTTAAGCTCTATCCTGCACATAGCACGGTAAGCAGGTAGGAAGGGTGGAGAGAACCTAGGAAAGTTGTGTTAAGGCACTCCGTTGCCATTCAGACACCTTTGTTCCCCTGTTTCCGCCGATTCAAGAGACACTCCGTGTTAATTGGCAAAACGCAACGTCGCGTCGCCGCAATAAAAAATAACATCCCCGAGCTACAATCGAACTCACAACCCTCGCGTTTACAGTCAACCTCTGTCCCACTCTCCATATACATACGCAATTATATCTAAACTAAAAAAATTACCACATTTTCATATGCCTTCACAAAATTAAAATACAGGAGCTTAATCTTTTCACGAAACGTGTTTTGTCACGGCGCGGCGCCCGGAAAATTTTGGCAGACCGGATAACGGCCAATCTCGCGATACTATTACGCTGCGCGATCTACATGAGGCAAACTGAATTAAACGACTGTTGTGGATGTACGAGTACGTTTGTGTGTCGTGTACACAAAGTGTGTTGTTTACACAACTTTTGTGCTAACATATTACTGGGTGCATGTTTTGAATGTGAATGTGTTGGGTGTGTGGGTGTTTTTCAGTTTTTCACGGTTTTTCATGTATAGTTGGGTAAGTAGAGGTAGTAAGAGCTAGTGTTGAGACACTCCGTTTCACATTTTTTGACGAGTTATCGAGATATTGCGGAACGCAACAACGCGCTTCGTTATAGAAAGCTGCGACTGGTCGGGAGTTCTGTTGAGAAGATCTATTGTAAAAAATTTAACTATATTAACTGAAGAAAAGAAATAATGCCTAATCATCAATTACCAAATTTTCATGAGCGATCACCTCTTGAGTATATACAATAAAAAAATATTAAAATAAAACTATTCATTCAGTATAAAAAGTCAAGTTTAACAACAAAACAAAGAATTCGCGTGGAATTGAGAAAAAGAGTTAATAAAAACTAATGTTATCTACATTACTACTAGTATAACAATAAAAGAATTTTTATTATCACCAAAAGCAATTGATAAGAAAGAGGCAGGCATTCCACTGAATCGTCGACTTGTCATAATGCCACGTTTTCGAGTAAAAAGTGCCACTTTACAGCAATTCCGCTAATAGCAGTTTAAACTTCGACAAAGAGTTCGTTGCATTAGGTTTTGTGGTAGTCTATTTTGTAAGCGTTTGATAATTTAATTATCTTTTATAGTTTTACGCTGTATCCCGCATATATCGGGTAAGTGAGGGGAGCCTGGGAACCTAGACTGCTAGACAGTCCCTTCCCATTATCACATTTCGTGCCTCGAGCACGGTTCTCCGCCACGCTCCTCAAATTTACTTATTATTAGACAAAACGAAAACTTGTAAATAATATTAACAAATAGGTCAGCAGCATCTTTGATATAATAGTTGATAGTAAGATGTATTTTTTAAATACATATATTTTGTATATATTTGAATTATACTTTTTTTTGTATTTTCTCAAAATAAAATCAAAAATTTATGCTTTAAATATAAAAATATGGCATGGCACGTATAAAAAGGTTGATGATAGTGACAGACGAGGCGAAAGAGGCAGACTGTAGCGTTTGGCGCTCCGTTCTCTCTAGCTACCTCACCATTGATATAGCGCGAAGCCAAAGCTTTACGTAAGTAAAATATACATATCGAGTAACTCCATAATAGTATTCCCCTTTCGGTATGCTTGCCTCACAAAAGTTACGTACTAAGTTTTTGTGACAAGCTAACTCGGTAACAGCGAGCTCCGGCGACAGAGCCGACACTTGTAACGCGTTCGAATGCAGCCACGTTTATTATTAACAGAAGTTTGCGGGTTTACGCCTGCTAACACTTTAAATATACTTGCAAGTTTGAATTAATGTTAATATCAACTTAATGAGGCCAGACGAGGCGGTGCATGTGTCTGCCTCTTTCTCTCTCTCTCTCTAGCGAAGCGTGAAGCTGAAAACAGAAAGTTTCTCTTTACGTTATATCCCACGTATAAAAAAGCAGTGGTAACCCGGGAACCTAATATTAAGACTTTCAGATCGCTTTCCACGGAATTCTGAGGTTAAGTATGTAAATCTATGTATAATTTTAACTAAGTGTAGAAGTCACTCATTTATTCAAGAGCGTGAAACATCGATAAAGCGTAGCACAATTTGAATATCTAAATTGGTCACCCGAAGTTCGATCGTTACTGGCTCTTACCTGTTAATTTTTTCTTCGTAATACTTTGTTATTTATCGACGATGCGTGACTCGACGCTTGAGATGTGCAAGTAACGTGTAAACCAGCTAACCATTAAGTTTTTTTTTGCGATATAGATCCAGGGAAATATTTCACGCTTCACGGTGTATCCCGCATATTGTGTATTAAATCGAGAAAATAAAAATAATTATTTCCCTCGATTGGAAGTTGAACCCAAAGTCTCCCCCTATTTGCAATCAGTTGCTTTGCCGCTCTTAATACAGTGTTTTATTATATGTCATATAATTTTATATAAAACTATTTATATAAAGTTTCTCTACAATATAAAGCAAGAATTCAAGTACGAAAACAGGTACTTTGTGATTTATCGACCCGTGAGATCCTCTAAGCCGCGTTAGGTGCAAAGCTATTAAGGCTCTTAAGGGAATTCCTTGTATATGGACTTTGTTGCAGGTTCAAATATTTGTTTGTATTTATTTGAGACACAGACATATTTATGACAGGATGGAGGTCGTCGTGGCGCAGCAGCATTGTTTTTGACTGTGAACGAGACTGTCACGGTTTCGATTCCATTCCAGAGTGTAAATCATTTACATTTCTCTGCTCTGGTAAGAAGACATAGCGCCGCGTTAAGCGCGATTAATCTTTTTACCAGAGCAAAGAAATGCAGATTTTAAATAATTTATATCCCATTGTGGGAATCCAACCCTAAACTCTTTACTACATGACTGATAGGCAACACACAACTGGAACTGCATGGCGTAGAATGCTGAAATTTAGTATCAATATAGAATTTCTCTAAATTCGTACAGGATTGGAAGATTAGAAAAAGAACAAAATTTTACATTTCAGGGTCATGAACTCCGGACACTCCACTCCGGAACCAAGTTACGGCCACTAGTTTCTCATAAGAAAGTTACTCTATCAAACCGATACAACTCCTAAACACAAATTATGCAATTAATAGGGCACGGAAACGGTGTAATTTTACAACTGGCTGTTACGCCAGATTTTATTCGCGTTTTACGACTGCGCCGCTGAACGACTTCATTCTAGTACTCATAATGGCTATTTGCATTCATGTTTCAATGTTTAGGGTCGTCTGAGAAATGTTATTTTGTGTAATGATATTGATATGACTGCAAGGTTGGTTGTGGATTCGATTTCGAGTTGGTGAATATTTTTTTAGCTTCACATTGTATTCCATATATAGCAGTGAAGGCTTGAGATATATATTGTTAAGACACTCCGTTCTCTACTTTCCGCTTCAATTTTTAACTTGCTTGTTGAGTGACGTGAGTGGAGTGTCTTAAAATTAAGTTCACCTTGCCTACCCCGCTAAATTCAATTTCAGCATACAGATATAATTTATATTTTATCAATTTAACTAAGCTGTTCGTGTACAAAGATAGATTTAGTAGAGTTTCATATAGAGCCAGCCAACTTAGTTTCATATAAGTCATGAAACCGAAACAGTGTTACGTAATATTAATTAGCTAGAATCACAAAGACACGCTCATGTTTACAATCTACGTTGGCAAATATGGCTCTAGGTACATGAATACTATAATCAACTGTAAATTCACCTCAAATACTTGAAAATACTATTATAATGGCCTATGCCCAGAAATGGACATAGGCTGATGATGATTATGGTGATGGTAATGATTTTAATTGCAGTATGTCAAATTGTAAAAATAGTTGTAGATAGTTTAGATTACATTCAAAACATTTTGAACTTTTGTACAAATCGAAATAGTAAAAATAGTTTTGTATGATAAATGAGACATTCTAGGTTCATCGAAACAATTAAAATGATGTAATAGTTTAATAGCCTTCCTCGATAAATGTATTATTTAATACAAAAATATTTTTACATCTTTTTCGGATCAGTAGCTCTTAAGATTCCATATTTGCAGTATAAATATCAAAATAAACAACTTACTATACAAGAACCGAAGTTTCGCATAAAATTACTTTGTATAAGCAATATTACAATCTTCTTTACGTTAGCGCAGTGTAGCTTGTGCGTGATTCAAGTAATACAAAGTAAGCTGAACGATAACTTTCAAAGGAAATGCCTATCGATTATATCTATCCATAGATTATTACAATAAATATAACACGTTTAGTTACAAGTTGTTGTATTTTGTAAGGTTTTATCACTTATAGGAGTTGTCGCAACTGGTACGGCTGAGGTATTTTTGGCTTAGTATTATCCTGAATAACTAGTCATTACCCTCCACTTTGTTTGCAAGGACTTTAAGACGTAAATTGGGAAAATTTAGTTTTTTTCCGTTCCTTTTAATTTTTTGAGTATCCCTTCTTAGTGCTTCCCTGCACTTCCTAACCTAGTTACGTGTCAAATATCAACTGTATAAGTCAGTTGTTTCGTCTGTGCGTTGTCTGTTAGTCTGTCTCTTTAAATATTTACCTGATACATTTAGATCTTTAGCATCATCAAGGGGTTGAAATATCTTTTTCGGTCGTATTCAAAAAATTATTTTAAAACCACAAAAAAACTTAACGTAATTTATCCATCAACTATAGTTTTAAAATTATATATTAAAAAGACATTACGGCATATCAAATGCCTCTTGGCTAATGTGGTACCTACTTCCTGGGGCCGGCGTCACAAAATTTGGCAGTGGAACATGATTTACTTTGGCTTATAAACGTATTCCAACTACAGTCACCGACTAATGGATTTTGAGTTCAACATTAACAAAAACGTGGATTTTATTTCTATTTTGTGTCATTTTAAATAATTATGTTGAATTACTTAAGTAACTTTCTTAATGAGTTGTCTTTGACTGTACACGAGAGGTCTTGGCCTCGAGCAAATGATTACATTTATATTGTGTTTATTTTATCGGGCTGGTAAAATAAATATTGGATTTTAGATCATAGCGCTTCTGACAGTTCAAATAAACAATTACTTTTTTGTTGTTACTGTTTTTGTTCTTTGATTATGGCGTTGCGAACGTGCGTAAATATTTCCTCACTCTGTAGCCCGCTTATATCAGAGTAGGCAGAGGGAAACCAGCACTGTCACTCAGTTCAGACGCTGTGGTGCTTTATAGGGTTTTAATATATAAATACAATTTCTTTATTCTATATTAAATAAATTCAAAGTCATTGTAGTTAAAAATAGCTTCAATTTGTGCATGTTAAAAACATATCTGCTCCGTTGCCTGTTTCCTTTTATTTGGGGCTTGAACTTGGCTTGCTATGTTACCGCGTGTCTAAATTTCAGAACTTATAAAGTTTTAATAAGGTATCATACATATATCTACATATACTTACATACATATATATAATATGAAAATTTTGGTACTGACAGGTCTTCTGAATCTCGAACGACATGAGATTGCGGTGATAAAATAAAATTTTGAATTTAATAAAATGCAAATAGCGTGTCTTGCATACTGTATGGTGGAAGAATTTCGTCTCTATGATGTACTACGACGTGACGTCGTTTTCAAATTTAATACTCAAAGTACGTTCAAAATATAAATATGCTAATATAATTTATATGAAAAGTTTTAAAAAATGTTATAAATTGGTCATTGATATGTAAAGTGCTAACAATTATAATTAACATTATAAAGATTTTGAATACATGTGATATATGAAGGTTATTATTATTTTTAATTGTTAATTGAAGTTCACATTTTCTTTTTTTTTTGCCGTATAGTAATAGGTGTTAGATTAGAAGAAGAAGAAGAAGTGCTTTCTACAATTATTAAAAAGTGGAACTCAACAAGCGATAGTTCCTTGGAAAAATGAGAATAACAACTAAAGTGTCTTAATGGGAACGTAGTATTTTAATACTAAGTTTCCAAGTTTCCATTGCCTACCCTTTTATGTGAGGGATACAGCTTGAATCTAAAAAAATAACAGTTCCAAAGACGCCGCCCTTTCACACAAGGTTGTAGAATTGATAATAATTCAATTATAACCATTCCTAAGACGTAAGTTCGAACCAACAACCGTCGTGCTAACTGTCAGACGTTGCAATGCTCGACCACGACAGCCTCGAAGAACTGAGATGAGCTACAAAAATATTAAAGAAACTATTGGTATTAACTAATGCTACAGGTATGCTGAAAAATATTTTCTTTTGAATTACATAACAATCAGAGCATTTTTTTTTAAATTCAATACACGTAAATAAACTATATCCATTCAGTTTATAATGATTTATTTTAATTCTATCATTAAATGCTACGTACATTAAGAGATTCGTAGCAATTCAGTAGCTACGGAATCGTAGCTTCAGGCTACGAAACAGCTGCAGCAAATATTTTTAAGATATTTAGATATTATTTTTACTATTCATTTATTTTTAGCTTCAGGCATTGCCCGTTGCTAAAATTAATATACTCTGTTCTGTACCTCTAAATTCATAGAATGGCGGAACTTAACGCAGCATACTACAGCAAACAGCAGGATAATAAATCTAAGACCCAGATTCGAATATTATTATAGGCAGGTGTTGTTCAAAAAGATTTTGGACAAAATTTTACTATGACTAATAATAGTAATATATTTTAGGCATGACGAAAACATTCGTGAGTCACAGCACGATGTACGGCGAATCGTTGGCATCTCTCCATTACTTCTGCGAACTTTCATACTTTTGTATAATATTTATACCTATTATGATGCGAAATTGTCTAAACTGTTTGTGACTTCTGATGATTTTGTATAAAGTACAAGACTAAAATATTTATATTTATATGGGAAACATACACAACAGAGACGCTGTTCCACTGCGCGTTATGGCGCAGTGGAACAGCGTCAGCGGGGAATCCCACGACTGGATAAGACTATAGATTCCCTGATTTGAACCGGCACCTCTCAGAAACCGTTTAAGTGCACTGACTACTAGGCCACACGTTCTCATAAAGCAACGTCAAAACTTTAATACGCTTGTAACAACTTATTTACGTCGTTAGCATCTCTGTCATGCAGGAACAAATTTACAAATTTTCACTAACAAAATATAAAAAAGAACTGCTAATAAATATTATAAAACTTAAATAAACCTCACATACATATATACCTATTGTAAAATTTGAAAAATTTCAATGAGAAAAAGTTTTCAAACATTGTTCGGTTCAAAGAAAGGCAATAACTCATCTACTTTAAACCGTATACATCTGTTCGCGGGGCAATAGAGTATGCATTTGTCATAGCGACGTGTCCAATCGATATATTTGAAAATAGTGGTAAAATAGCCATTTTATCTTATTTTCTGGAACTTTTATGGTTTTGAGGCCGTCGTGGCGCAGGAGAAAAAGCGGAGAAATGAAATATTTAATATTTTCATTTCCTCGCTCTGGTAACCATGCAAAGTGCGGTGTTGAGTTACGGCACTCAACACGCAATGTCTCGAGAGTTTGCCGAACAGGAATATCTTAATGAGAACGGAGTTTATTAATATTAGCTTTCCAGGTTCCCATTGCTTACCTTGCTATGTGCAGGATGTTGTACAGAGCGATGATATGTGTCATTCAGAGCGTCAAGCTATCAATAATGTTATTTCCATGTTCATAATTGTATAAGTGGTTGATGAAAATATGTGGGGTGATGCGTAACCCCTGTTGTTTTTTTGTATGTAAAGAAAATGTTGCCTGCCGAAGGTTATAGCAGTGGAAGCAACACAATGAGTAAGTTGACTTCCACTGCTCATTAATTAAAAAAATCGGATGGTATGTAGTGAACTAAGTGTCTTCACACTAGTTTCCTTCAGCTACCCTGCAGGATACTTGCGTGATGCAGCGTGAAGCTGCTTTTTTATAAACATATATAAGTGTATAATAGTGCTAAAATAATAAATTATAAAGATAAATTAAAAGGCTCTTCAGTTAAAACGATTATTAGCGGCAGTCGCGTGCAGAAACAATACTGGGTTGGAGTTTCCCGCAATATCGGCCACGCTGTCGATTCCATGTTTTAGGGATCATTGATTACTACAATTTACTATATTTTAGTACAATTTAAATATATTATCTTGTAGTGGTAAGTAGGTCAAACTTAGTGTGTAGTTGACTGTGTATCCAAAGGAATGTCTATAATAGTCCGATGAATACCTACGTAGGCAACAATACTGGATTAGAACGAAGTAGTAAACGGAAACCATGCGGAAAAATGGGCACTGTGCATAATTATAATTTAATTTTTGTTTAATAATGGTTGTTGATTCAATTTGTACGCAGGGAAAATTTAAATTATTTTTACTTTTCCGCTCTGTTGGACTACACAGTGTTGAGTTACGCTACTCTACAAAATAATTTCCCATATACATATTATATTAAATGTAAAATATATGAAAATAAACAGAACCCTTATAGTAAAGAACAGTTCTAGCGGAAGCTACTTTTATATACACCGTACAAGTTAATTAAGGTCCTCTGTCTCTATCAAGTAATGCTAATTAACGCATTGTAATATATTAAAACCGCGCTCGCTTCCTGTCGAAAGTATATTTCATAATATTATACATTTTAAATCTTAAAAAATCATTTTAATCTTAAAAAAGACAATTTTGTATTTAGAGTATAAGGAGATAACGTAATGGAAAGTAAAATTATCCACCTTCACAGGACAGAGCGCGGCGTTGAGATCCACCTCTCAAGAGTTTTTTAGCTTCACAGTGAACCACATATAGCAAGGTAGGCAGAGGTAACATGGGAACTAATGTGTTCCGACATTCCGTTCCCCACTTTCCCCCAATTTTGTAGGTATTGTGTTTTGAGTAGCAGAACTCAACGCTACGCTTTTGCTTCGTTACTAGAGCGAAGACTGAATATATGAAATATTTCACTTCCTTGAGTGGAATCGAACCCACAATGCTATTCAATGTAATATCAGCGGAACTTTCCGCTCAGAATGGAGTATCTTCCTTGCTATAGGTGCTTGCTAGGTGTACTTGCTATATGCTAGAATATGAAGTTTAAGAAAAAAATATTTTTATTTTCACCAAGTAACCGAGCGTAGTAACTTTATAAAATGCATAAAAGCTGTGCCAACCATAGTATTAGAAGGTACCAACATTCAAAAGTTTTATAAAAATCGTCTTTATAATTGCTCGGAGACTATAAAGATGTGCCAGATCGTTACTTATTCAAATGCAATTTTTTAAACTTTAATTAAAATGCCAACTTTCATATTTTAACTTTGAAAGTACCGCATCCCCTGACTCTCATACTTAAGGGATCTATGTATAAAAGATTAGAAGCATTTTTTAAGTTTTTTAATTAAAGTGTTAAATATATAATTGAGTTTAAAGTTTAAAATTAAAGTTCGTTTTAATTAGTTAGTTTGTTATATAACTTAAATCTGCGATTTCGAATCCGTGAGCAAATGGAGATAACTGAGAATTGTATAACACATGAAATATTTAGGCTCACGTGGCAGAGTCTCACTGTGAAGAGAATGATTGTGAGTCCCCACACTGAGGAATTAATTATTTTTATTTTCCTTCTCTAATAAGAAGCCGTCGAGTTTTGACACTCAACACGCAATATCTCGAAAATTGGGGCATGGGAAACGAAATATGTTAACACTAGGTTCCCTTCTGCGGACTTTCGGTATTCCCTTAAATTTCCGTTTTTTTTTAAATTTTAATACATTTCAGTGACTTAATAGCGTTCACGCTATCTTCCACGTTTTCCGGAATCCGTTGAACCGCGAGTAATTCTGTAACTAATGCTGATCACTAAGCAAGTCTATTAAGCCCAATAAATTCATACCTAATTTCACTTTCCATTATAACCTAATGCGACCATTAAAAGCGAATCCGATAATGATTTCCTCTATAATAGGATTATTTTAGATAGAAAGTAGCTTAGTTAGGATTTTGTGATTTATTATGAGTTCACAAACAAATGTTTCATTTAATATTTGTAGCATTTATTTTCATCGTTTAGTTTTTAGGCTTATGCCGTATCACACACATGTATTATTGTAGGCAAAGGAAACCTGGGAACCTGAATACAGCCAGTTCAAATTAAGTCACTTCCGTTCCCCAATTTTCTAATTATAATTCCGCCCAATTCTGGAAATATTGGACTAAAGCGTGGCGGAACTCAATGCCACGCTTTAGCCTGAATTCTTTGTTTCATTACGCATTATATAGAAATATATTTACTTTAAGTATCCAAAAACAATGATATAAAATAATAATAAAATAAAATAAATAAAAAAAAATCTTTAAAATATTCTATTAAAAATTTCACACTTCTCCCACATACAATATAACAGAGGACCGTACGTCGTGGCGACACGGAAAATCAGTGGACACACGCGACCGTTCTGATTTCGATCCCCATTTCGGGAAAATTTATTATTTTCATTTAATAGCTCTGAAGGGCCACAATAAGATAAAGCGCGGCGATGAACACCGCAAATATTCGGTCATCACACAATACCTCAAAAATGAGAAGAACGGTAGATATCGGAGTGTCTTCACACTAGGTTCCCTCTGCCTACTCTGGGTATGCAACACAAACATAGAATAAACAAGACACTCTTAATTTTTCTTTCTCAGTGCTCCCCAAAGACCATTCATGGCAACGTCTGCGGGTTGTCTGTCAGTCAGTAAGGGTAGAATTCTATATATGTAGGTAAGTATATAGGTAAATATATAGTGTATGTATTAAGCATTTCAGGTCGCGGGAAGCCAACGCCGGAACAATCTTGAGCCAAGTTTTGATGTTAACTAATTACTAATTTCATCCAACATGCAGTGTTTGAAGAACTGATGGTTGTAGTTAGTTCCATTAACTATAAAGTTTTGTATGATGTATTTTCTTACTACTTTTCTATTTATTACATTTTTTATAATGTTACAGTTAGTTAAATTTCAGGTGTAGCTCTGGCACAGGGACTTGACTGGAAATTCGACGATTGTGGGCTCGATTCCCATTCATGGGAATGATTTACTTTCTTTGTCCTGGTAGCAACAGAAAGCGCGGCGTTGAAATTCAATATACTAAAAAAAAGTGAAATTGTAGGTACAATAAGCAGGGACACAAGGGTGCGACTGTAAACGCCACGGATGTGGGTTCGATTTCCAGCCGGGAGTATGAAATATTTAATATTTTCATTATCTCGATTTGGTATCAAGGCAAAGCGCGGAGTTATGTTTTGCCACTCTATATGCAAAACTCCTGAAAATTCATCAGAACGCTTAATGGGTACGGAGTGTTTAATAATAAGTTCCTTGGTGCCCTCTGTCTATTGAAAATAAAAAGAACTTATTAAACGTATTTTACGGTCTCGTGTGGCAAAACTATAGAATAGGAAACGTTCAGTCCTAGAAAGCTAAAATTAGAGCAAAAAAATTCCAAGTAGGTATAAGAAAAGTAAAATATTGTGATATTGACGCATATAACTGCCAACATTTACATAAATTTTCGTTCTGTTTCCTTTTTTTGGATTTTTTGTGATTTTATTACAATAGGGTACAATTATTAAGATTTTATCAAACTACTGTAACATATTTCTTGGGTCGATAAATAAAGTAAGTACACATGATATAAAAGTATCTGGCTTTGTCATAAAAGTCAGTCGTGGCGTAAGGGCGCAAGCGTGCGAATGTACACGTGCCAGTGTGTTGGTTCGATTCTCAGTTTAAGAAATTGAATGTTTAATATTTTCATTTCCTCGCTCTGGTAACGCTGCGGTGAGTTCGCTACTCAACATACGAACGAGTACAATGCTTCGAAATTCCAGCGGAAAGTAGGAACAGAACAGTGTATGCACTAATACTAGTTTTCTAGGTTCCCACTGCCTGCCTTGCTCCTTGTGGTTTACTAAAAAAACTATAGCTTACTAAAAGTTAGTTATTTATTTTTTAACACCTAACCTTCAAATAAAACAGCAGCCTATAAGTCTCTAGTCTACACGTGTTGGCACTGCTTTGCTTAAACTATTTACATTTTACATCTTTTGACCTTGCATTAAAAATTGTAGAAATTAAAATCTCATATACTCACATAGAAGTCTAGTTTACTATATGTTTTTTAAATAAATCTAAATTTAGCCTAATCTACTTTCAAGCTGTATCCTTAGCGGTGTAGTCAGAGAGATCGGAGTGCCAAAGCTATGGTCTCTACATACCTCTTTCGCCTCGTCCACTGTCATCTACCTATTCATTTATACCCTCCGGGGGTCCTTGTGCTTTTTACATGGCAGGTGCCAGGTACCAGGCCTCCAGTTTGATGCTATGCGTTCGAAGGTCAACCGAGGTCTCCCCAATTCTATTCAATAGGGATTGAATAGAATTTTTCAAATCGAAGCTGTAGTTCTTGAGATTACCTTGTTTACCCAAACATTGTCATCATTCGTCATCTTCTTTTTCTATAAATATTAGGTCGGGGGAAAAGTATTTTCGTATTGTTAGGAACGTTGTCGTAGGAACTTTCTCGGGAACGTAGTGTTAAGACACTTCGTTCCCCAGTTTTTGATGAATGTTTGGGGCGTCTTGAGTAGCTTAACTCAAAGCCGCGCTTTGCTTCGTTACCAGAGCGAGGAAATTAAAATATGAAATATTTCAGTACCCCCCAGTGGAGATCAAACCCACAACCGTCGCAGTTACCCACATATATTCACATGACTAAATTTAAATTAAAATAGTACTACTAGATATCAATACCATCGCGTTCCGGCAGAGTGCAGCCTCGCCGGCAGTTATTGGGGGAGCTTGCCAAGAAGTCGGCCTAAACGCTATCTCGGGACACCTCTACAGGAATTATTCAAACCGGATTACGTATTGAAATAGATTTTATCTAGTCACATGTGTTTAAGTCAACTGAAATGTTTTTTTTATTTGTTAAAAGAATGTTATCAGTTTGGTATGCATGTACATTTGAAATTACTGATATTAGCTAATAGAGTATGGTTAGCTATTTAGGCTTCAAAATAAGTAAAATAAGTGTTTGTCTACAAATGATTGAAAGCTATGTACGGGATACAGCGTTAAGCCAAAAACGAGATATATGAACTACATAGATTTTAGTCAACAGAGTTTATGAGTAAGTAAGTTTGACAAAGCCATCCTAGCGCGGTTAACGCGTGCTCCACTAAAGTTGGAAAAAAATATATTTATAATTTATATAAATAATTGGAGTAGTTTAAGGAAACAACTACGATATTGGATTAGACAACCATCTCTGGAGAATTTATCCCAGAGATACACGAGAGAGAGAGACACTGAATTAAAAAAAATATAACACACCATCATGAAAATGATGCATCTATAAAGTAAAAACTATAAAAAGAAGCAAGCATCATATTGAAAATGCATTGTTTCACCAAGCAGAAACTCCACAGATGAATTTCCAAATGCGAATTTGCAATAAATGAGCGTCTCGGGGCACTCCGCTTAATCTCGGTGGAATTATTCATGGCCGCCATGGCCGTAGCGGGTGACACTCTAATGGCTTCGTCTAGGATACTTCACGCGTTCGAGCGGAGTGCTGGTTTTGGTTGCAATCGATCATTGAATCCTGGGTTTGGTTATGATGAATTGAGAAGAAAGTGGGGGGCGGACTGTTTTAACTGTATGTTTCCACCAGCTCATTATTGTGCTTTATGTAGGATACGGGGTGAATTTAAACAAGAATATACAATCTGTTATTTTTTTCTTTTCGTTTCAGCGTACCTGAAGAAACATAAAAAATATTACAAAAAAAATATATTGAAACTTTATATGTATGCTAAAGCATTTTAGGTAGAATCGATCTACATTTCAATTCAACTACTAGAATCACGTAAACTCCATTCGTCTGTAACCCAAAAAACGTATGTATCACACATGTGGCGTGGCTCCTAGAAATATAAATTGATAAAATTCAAGCAAAATACCTCAGATGGAAGACCTAGCAACAATGTAAGCTAGCTTATAAATAAAACTGTGACCTATTTATCATATCAGCAAGGAAAATTGTATAATAGAAAGAAAACTTGTTGAGATCGTCGTGGCGTAAGGGCACAGGCGTGTGACTTTAAACGCGACGGTTGTGGGTTCGATTCCCACTCGGGGGAGTAAAATATTTAATATTTTTATCTCTTCGCTCTGGTAAACAGGTAAAATGCGGTTAAGTTCTGCTTTTCTACTAAAAACGCAATGACTCCAGAATTCGGAGGATTTCATTCGCAATGTCTCAAGAGGATTGTGGAGTGGTGTGTCTTAGCGTAGAACGGAATGTCTTAAGACTAGGTTTCCAGATTGCCCTTGCCGTCTGTCGAGCGACACAGGGTCTAACTGAAAACGTGATGGTTGCAGTATTGGGTAACACACCCGGAGAAATTAAAATTGGGCAGAAATTGCCGAAGTTACAGCGTGAAGCTATAGAACAAATGTATATCGTATACAAGTACATATAACGTAAGCAGTAAAAAGTATTTCGCTTTGTTTAAATTCTACCAGTGTCTATCAGATAAACAGCAGCCAGTAAATTAAATTCCGAAATCAAGCTGGACTTAAACCACGATCCGTAAGTTGTAGCCACTCTTACGACATTGTTTCGCTAGGATCTCTTATGGTTTGTGTAGACTTGAGATTTTTTATTGATTTATATATTTTTTATTTTCACGCTGCTATTTCACGCATATGCATTAGGTGAGTCCCCGAATACGGGATCAACGAATGAAAGTGTATCTACTATGTATATACGGCTTTCGGGTATACCCCGCACGTGGCCTAACAACCAATGAAATTCGTCGCTTCGTTAGTGAACGGGAATCTTCTGTGTAGGTAAAAATGGAATTAATTTTGGCCTTCTGTTAAGACTATTACTATTTTTCCCGAGATCGCATGGGTGTGCACCATTTTACACACTATGTCTCAAAAGTTGAGCGGAAACGGGGAAATGAAGTGCCCTAACACTAACGTTTTCTTTGTTGGGATGTTGGTAAAAAAAGTAAAACAAATAATTATACATTTTAAACTTATGTCTGCAGTAACCGTTATTGGGTGCCTTTGCCAAAATTTCTGCCTAGCTATCTAGGCGGGCCACTCGCCGCGATTTATAACGAAACTTACAAGCCTACCTGAATTCAACCAGCACATATTGTATTACCTTATATCGTGTTTATGTGAAATAAAAAAGTATTTTAAGCGCATTTCGTAACAGTCAATTGATTTTTTTTCGCTACTTTGTGAAATTAAACTTTTTCTAAAATGAAAATCAGCTTCACGTTTTTATCAACAGAGTATAGGTGGTGTCAAGAAGATTTTTTGAGATATTGGGTGTTGATAGGAGGAACTCGAAGTCGCTTTGTCTACGATAGCCAGAATTGAGAATAATTTCACAATATTCATTTTCTCCAATGGGGATCGAACCAATAATAATTGTGTCAACACACAAAGGCTGATCTACTGAGACACGACGGCTTCAAACTTAATATTCTTCTTTCATTGGGAAGTCCTTTAATGGGAACGGATTGTCGTAACTTCTATGTTCCCAGGTTCCCTCTGACTACCCTGCTTCGGGCGGTATACAGCGTGAAGTCAAAAAATGAAGTTTTGGGTACTTGGTTCTTTCCCCGCTCGGGTAACATGACAAAGCGCGGCGTTAAGTTCCATTTATCAACACGACAATAGTCGAACGCTTGTGCCCCTGCACCACGAATGGTTTCAAAAAGAAATACGCTAGTTATATGAAATCTACATACAAACACATTTAGGCCTAACTATCGGAACGAACTTACGGATAGTATGTGACTAGCGAACTCAATAAAGTTGAGTCAGTTTCCAACGTTCACGTGTCAAAGGAATTTCCAACTTTGCAAGTTTGGCAAAATGGCCCCAAAATATACCTATCCATTTATGCCTTTATGGCAGAATTCGAATTAGAATAGTGACTTCGTTTTTCTATCTGTTCTTTTACATAATACATGTATCCCTTCTTACTGATACTATCGTCATATAACTATGGGAAGAGTAATTTTTTTATTGTCAACATATTTTTTTTCATGATTACTTTGTATACAGTATAAGACATCTAGGATATATAAAATAGTTTAACTGTCAGTGTTCTCGTTTATTTTTCAGAATGATTAATAAATCAATATTTTATTTAACTTATAGCGGCGTTCAGTTCCGCCACTCGACACTCAATGTCAGAATTCCGCGGAAAGTGAGGAATGAAACTGTTTTAATGGTGGATGAAGTGTTACACTTTATTTCCAGATTCCTTCTGCCTACCTAGCTATGTGTGAGATATAATCTGTAATTGTTATTTGATCACATTGAGAAAATAACAGCAAAATGATAATACAAGAAAAGGTCATAAAATAGAAGAACTTCGATTGCCTTTTGAAAACTATTATTATATGATTATTGTATGTATTATACTAAAGGAGGGTCACGGAAATTATTATGACCCTGGCTATAAATAAGTTTAGTTTAGATTTTAATAAATGACCTGAAGTTCTCTGCCTTCTGTCTTAAATGATTTTAAGCACAAGAGAGAAAAAAAAGTCAAGATAAAGCCAGAGTATACAACTAGTGTACATATAATATAAAGGTACGTCAGTTACTGTCGTACATAAACAGCCGGCGCCGTCTTTACGAGATGCGTGGCGCCGACGGGTATTTAATAATTGGATTTGTTTAATTGCTTACTCTAATGTTTGAACACGACACGCCTTGCCAAGATCTTTCATTTCCATAAATTTTAACATGTTATTGTGAGGCCTGGGCTAGTTATGAGGTCAAAGTTCTAATCTAATATAATCGGATACTATGAAACTTACGAATTTATTTCATGGAACTTGCTAATCTCAAGAAATACTGGTTCGAATTGAAAAAAACCGCTGTGTAGAAGATAGTCCAGAATATAGTCCTTCGAGATAGGCTAGGCAGGTAGGAGCAGGATATTATATTAGGCTAATAGAGTGGTGACCGAGCCCGCAACCATTATGTTACAAACGCCGCCTTACTGCACTTTCATAGCCTTTGTGAAAATATTAGTTTTATTTCATAAATCAATTTCCGGAGTTTCAAACTAAAAACACAACAACCGTCCCTTTTCAGAGGAACTTCTAAACCAAAAGCAAGAGTAAAGTTTCAAGGGAAGGTTGACTGACAGTTTTTGTAATATGTTATGAATAAATAACGTCGTTGTAAGGCAGTTGAAATTAGTTTGGCTGACACTGCTGTCTTGTGCGATTACTCTGAGGTAGTTTTTTTAGCTTTACGCTGTATCCTGCAAATAACAGGGTTGCCAGAGGGACCCTGGGAACCTAGTTAAGTGACAGAACTCAATATCGCATTTTGCCTCTATTAAATAATTATTTTTAAGTATTTCCTTGAGTGTGAATCATACCCAAATCCTGCCGCGGTTACATTTGCACGGTAGTCCCCGTTGTACTACGACAATATAAGGGAATATTAATAGGAGGGGAGTATAGAGAAAATTTTTCGTGTATTTCCCTCGAATTCGAAAAATTGTGTTTTAAGGCTTGAAAGTCTTGCTCAATCTACTGCACTACGGTCTTTAATATTCTCGGTGGTTCGTCCATTGGCACTCATGTCCTGCGTCACTACATCCAAACAGCGCTTCCTTGAAAATGATACGATCTCTATCTTTCTCCTAATTTTAAAAACATTGCGCGTTGGGCTGTGGAACTCAACGCCGCGCAACCAGTCAAAGCAGGAAAATGGTAATATTTTTAAATTTTAATATCTCCCGAGTAAGAATTGAATCTCGAACGTTGCGTATACAGATAGGCACTTTGCATGCTAATATCGCGTCAATCGGACTCCTTCGTTGCATTATCGGACTTCTATTTACAATCTTGCTCGAGTACGTGCTACGCTGTTACAGTTTACTGTATATACTATGATTGTCCAAGTTATAAGCGTCATAATGAAAGGCAATTTAGATATTTATAATAGACTAGCTTTGGGCATTTGGATTTACTTTATTGTCAGCATACCATAAAATATTGATTCTCTTTTCATCCACATACATGCCGTCAATGTCTGACATGAAAGAACTTGCAGAGATTGGAAGCGAAGAGCGAAACATATGATCTTACAAGTAATTGAAACTAGATCAAACTAATGAGAGTAGATAACATCGGCCTTCTACCTGAAGCACAAATAAAACTTAGATCATCAAAAGCAGTGAGCATCAACACATTGATGTCTTTAAATGTGGTGCAGGAGTGTTGCTGGCCACAAACTTAGTCCATACTTAAAGAGCTGAAAATTAAGATAAATCTCTCGATGATAATCCGACCAAGTAAAAGAAGACTAGAAGGGATCAGTATAGATAGTAAAGATAAAGCAAAATTTATGAAAATCGCTTATATCTTATACCACCGTATTGCATCTATCGCGGAGATTGGCCGGGGCCGTATTCAATTTTGCACCGTGCCCTATCTGCCGGCTCTATTAGCCAAGCATTTTTCGTTCATACCAATCGTGTTAGATTTGCCCTTTTCGTGTTATTGTAGATATCTGATGGAAAGCAAATACTGTATAGTATGTGTAAGTAGTAGGCGCTCGTATGTCCTTAATTGAATTGCGTCTGAGCTTTTGGTGTTCGTGTTTTTAATTTGAACTTTATAGATATTATAGAAAGATTTAGAAAATCTACAGAACTGATATTTGTCAGTAAATAAGTTATTTTTTCACTCATTTTCTCATGTAACAAAAACCCATCCATTCCATTATTTTACACGTGAAGATATTGTAAGCTAAGAATAAGAAAATAAATTGTAAAATAATGGGAACAAAAACAATATATTTAAAATATAAATATTTAAAAATACGACTATTTGCTTGCCTTACGATAAAATAAGTATATTATATGTTACACAAAGAAATAAATAATAAAATTTCACTTTCAGAACACCTTTTATTATAAAAGACAATATGCCAAATGGAAATTTGTTGTTTTTTTAGCTTCATGCTGTATCGTTACATAAAGCAGAGTAGGCAGAGGGGACATAGTGTTTGGTCACTCTGTTCCCCACTTTTATGTTTTAACATCTTTTATGGTTGGTGTAAGCAGAGCGAGGAAATACAGATAATTCATTTCCTCGGGTGGAAACCGAACCAGAATCAGCGCGGTTACAGCCAGGCACTGCGGTCGATATTAAAAAACTTTAACATAGATATTACCGTTACATAAAATAGCCTGAGAGAGCTCCATAGCTAGCCAACTGTACGTAATTCTTTTATCGTTCCCCCCTCCGATACTCCAAACTCTCTGGTCTTTTGCAAAACAAAACTTGTGTAAAACTTCCCCGGGTGGCTTATGCCTCATTTGGCACAGGATGAGTTTCCAAGTCTATTTAAATTTAGAGCATGTCTGTACATAACTCTTATTTATTGGTCGGAGGCAAGTTAAAGTTAAATTTCTTATGTAACCAAAGTTATCCGCACTTTTTGTCAATGTAGCAATAAAGGCTTGAATCGTTTTTTTACCTAAAGTTTTTGTGAAAGCTCCGGTTTTTTCTGGGTTCTTCATAATTTTATATATTACAGTATTTTTTCATTAAGCGGTAAGTAATTATTCTTGTTGGGATTTTTCAACCTTGTATTTCACCCTTCCATTAAGTAAGGATATTAGAAGAAGTCGTTTACAGACCTCTCACCTTTTAACTGAACCGCATTTCTTTGTAGCTTTATAACTTAGCCTAACTCACAAATACTCTTGAGTGGCGGAACTCAACGCCGCACCGATATATGAGTTCTCTATAATCATACGGAAATTAGAAACAGTACATAAATTTAATAGTCCATACAAACCAAAATAGCGGGCTACAGCTTGTTTCATATAAATCTTAGAAGCAACTGTCGGCCCGGCCTTATAATTAATTCGCACTTTATTATACGTCACGCCACTGATTTGTGTCTTCCACGCCTAGTTAGGTAGCGCTTTGTTATAGGTATGTTATAGTCTGATTACATGTAAGTCATATAGCAAATTAATGATCTCCTCGATAACTAGGTACTTTGAAGACTTGGGTAGTACGGCGTTCAGTTACGCGACGATTGTGAGTTCAATCATTATTTGGTGGGATTTATATATATAGAAATATTTTTGTTATTTTTTGTATGAAGAATGGTGTGTTACAGTAGGTTCTCTACTACTTCTTATATCCGATGAGAAAATATAAAAAGAAATACATATTAATAATTTCCATCATCAAAACAGAATGTAATCAGTACTACGTATACACACCAGTCCCTTATTCCAGCGCGTAATGCCACTTGAATAATTCATCTCGCACCAAAAGATAACTTCCCAATCAAGGGAAATCGTTCTGGATATTATCGTAATAACAGGTTTAAGTCAGGTCTCAGACCTTCGCCCTTCGTTGCTGTAATGTATAGAGAAAGTTTGTTTGTTTGTCAGTTTTATAGTATTTTGTCATATATACTAATATTATGATGTTGAAGAGTTCGTTGGGTACTTAGTATTCATACTAGGTTCCCTCTGTCTACGCTGCAGCTACATCTGCTGCTGCGAGATACATCAAGAAACTGCTAAAAAATCATTTAGTAAAAAGTTGGATAAACCATAAAAAGTTGGTTCCTTTCTTATTCTAAAACATGATACCTACTGATGTACATAAAATAATTCATATTTCTTGTATCTTTGATAAAAAAGAAAAATAATTAATATCATACATATTAAAAGCAACCATTCAAACGCAGGAAAAATATACAAATCAACTCGCACATTCTGTTACGGTGTAAACCCTATCAATTACGGAGCAGCTCGATAAATCGTGGCTTTGTGTGGTAACAAACCACTGCCTCTATCGTTAGTTGGTCAGTCGTGATCTATAGTTAGGGTGACCACAGTGACGGTCTTCTGAGGAATGGGAAAAGGTTAAATTTTTTAATTTTGATACATAGGTGCGTCATATTTCTAGAGACTTTCCGTGTTAAATTGCAAACGTGGTAGCAAAGTGAGTCCATGAAAATAATATAAAAAAATCAGCTTTAAGCTTTTTCCCTCATAACAGGTTAGTCAGAAAGAACCTGAAAACTCCGTTTCCCACTTTACATTCGAGACATGCCTGTAAGTGGTGGTACTCAACGCTGCGTTTTTTGTCTTTACTAGAGCGAGGAAATGAAAACTTTTAATTTCCTCAAGGGGTAATCGAACCTACATCCATCGTTTTTACGCGTACGGAAGAATAGTTCCCATGGCACTAAAATAACATTATTCTATTTTTAGTAAAACAATAATTCCAATATATTACAAAAACGGTGGCCACCCCACGAACTGATATCTCACAGTATTGTCCATCTGTCTGAGCGGCCGTTATCGGTATCGAGTTCGGCTTGCTTCGGATTTACCTAATACGTTATTATTTGTATATTTTCCGTAGATTTATGATGGGCACATTCTGAATCATGCGATATTAGAACATAAATTATGGACGTTTTCAGTAGCTTTTGGATGAAATGGTTATGAAATATAATCGTATATTTCTAAGTTAAGTGTTATGTATTGAGTGAATTCAATGTATGAATCGATAACGTATATAGATTGTAGAAGGTATGATTTAGTTTCATTTCCTCGCTCTAGCAAATATTATGCTGCGTTCAGCTCCACCACTCAATACACTGTCTTGATTTTGGGTAGAAGTGGGGAACAGAGACGGAGGAACGCTAGTTTCTCTCTGCCGACCTATCTATCTAGCTGAGGCATACAAATTGAAGATGTAAATAAAAATACGCAATGTAATGTAGCTTCCAGGAGCAGGTAAGATAAATTGCTTTGATTTATTTATATCTAACCATCATTTCGTTCTTTTTGTATATTTCCTTAACATTTTTAACACTTATAATTTTGTAGCTTATGTAAAATCTAAAATGTAATGTAAGTGAATCTGTATACTTGCACAGGTGCTACTTTTATGCAATAACAATATCACTTTCCGCTGAATTTTGGACGCATTGCGTGGTAGAACTCAACGCTGCGCGTTGTCTCGTCACCAGAGCGAGGAAATGAAAATATTAAATATTTAATTTTCTCGAGTGGAAATCGAACCCACCACCTGTCGCGTTTACAGTGACCCCTGCCCCTGCGCCACCACTAGCCTTTCTAATAATTATCATAACACAAAATCTACTTAACACCCATATAACGCAGGACTCATAATAATTTCATATCGCTCCCAATTTTCGCCTTTAGACCAAATCACGAATTGTTTGCGACTCGATCATCTCGACTATAATAATATATAATATCGCATGCCTTTCCTTTCTCTTTGAGAATATTCCGTCGCTAATGAAAAATACGCACGCCTTGGAATTCCTTCGCCGCTGACGCATCTTCGACGTTACGTGACTTTATGGACGTCTGTCACACCGTTACCTCATATATTTTTCTTTAGATTCACGCTGTATCCCGCATATAGTAAAATAGGCAGAGAGTGTTAATACACTCCGTTCCCCATGAATCGCTCAATTTTCGAGACGTTGCGTGTTTAATGGCGGAAATCAACGCCGCGCTTTGTCTTGTTAGAATGTGTGAAATCGAGCCCAAAACTGTGCCATTTTCTCAAATCTAATATAATTATTGTGATAATCGGCAATCAGTGTAGTCTAATTATCTTTATAATCGTTGTTAGTATAGGTAGACTGGCCGTAAAATGGAAGAAAATCTGTTCTCCATTTTTGTTCTGTTCATGAATTCAGACAATTCATGAAATTACGTGTTGAGTACCGAAACTATACGCCGTGCTTTCGTGATTCTAAAAGAAGTATTCTATGTTTTAAAATATTATACGTATAAATAAGGTTTACGGATGCTTTAATAGACTCATAGAAATATAAACTGGTTGTCTGTAAGACTTTACGTAACATAACCTCATAAAGAAAACATTGATAAAAATTGAATTTCCTATTCCGGCAGACAAGGCGTGAAGCTTAACACCAAAATTGCACTCAAACCGCAATATCTCGAATATGACCACTCGATTCCATTTATGTATCATGCTACGCGAGAAACAAGAAAGTTGTTATATTTCAGTACGTAAATCCTACTATTACAAGGGGGTGTAAAATATGCCCTACTTAAGCTTAGCATGCCGCTGGCGGCGCGGAATATTGGAACAATTTATGTGGAGACCTTTGTAATTTAGAGGATATCTCAAATTGAAGGTATAGTTGACACCTCGCCCTCGTTCACTGAATTTTGATGATCCAAGTACGCCCCAAGGAATCTATCTACCATTCCAAATGGCGGTGAGAAAAAAATATTAAAATTCTTTTGGAATTTCATATTATTATCCTGTCAAATTAACGTCGTTTTATTGTATGGTATTATTAAAGTGTTTGAAACTTGAATTGAAAAGTAATATTTCTAAATAGAATACATTATTGTATATACGGAAAATGCGAAAATACTATTATATATTCCAAAACCGGTGAAAAGTGGGGAACGGAAATGTCTTAATGGGAACTGGGGGTCTTAAGGTTTTCTCTTCCTCTCAGCGCACCTAGCAACTACATACTACGAATAATTTTACAGAACATGATATAAAAGTCAGCATTGAGTTCCACCACTCAACCCGCAATGTTTCAGAAAATGGGAAACGATGTATCTTATCACTAAAACCACTAATAAAAATAAACACTAAAACCCTGCCCTAAAATGCTTATAATAAGTTTTTTTCTCATTTTACTTTTCAATTTGAAAAATAACCACAAAATTTGTACATCAGTAGATAATTTCAATGTTTAAATATACCTTTGTGGCTCCATAGAGGTCTAAGCCGCGGAAACCGATTATTCTTGGTCTTTATTAAAAAGTTCTGCCTTTGCCTACCTTTGAATACATTTCGCTTCTGAATTGGCTACGTTTTTCAATTCGAATTTCGCGTCTTATAAAGAAAACTTCGGAGTATTTTTCATTTAATATTTTTCTACGTAATACTTCTGAAGTATTTAAGTAATTAATCGTGTTTAGATCGTGAATATTTTATGGAAATACGGGTACTAATTTTTAATCGTTATTTTATCTAAGTGAGAGAAATGCAAAACTTAAAAATTCTAAAGACTAATTCATACGTCTTAACGGAACTGTATCTAAAAGGTTTATATTAAACAATATGTATTTTAATATATTTTTTAAAATAATTTATTAAAATACCAAGAAGTAATTAGTCACTTTTTAATAAGATCACGAATACAAATTTTAAGAAAACAGGCAAGTTCTTCTCAAGGTAAAAAGCAACTTAACTATGA
Organism: Heliconius numata; assembly: GCA_016802625.1. NCBI lineage: Eukaryota > Metazoa > Arthropoda > Insecta > Lepidoptera > Nymphalidae > Heliconius > Heliconius numata. The sequence continues at coordinate 769,211 of JAEBDU010000071.1, forward strand.
TCTGATTACATCAAATATCATTATAAATGCTCTCTAAATAAAAATTGTAAATCCAAAATTGAACATTTACACAAACACAAAATATTTTATAGCATAGTTATGAATTCAATCCTTGCTACTTATGAAACTTGCTACTTGCTACATAAGGTTCTCCTTCTAGAAACCGCTGAGCTACGATAGACGTATAAAACAAACAAACAAACAAGATCAAAGAAAATCTTCTTTGTCTGTATTTCTACAATTTTATTATAAAAATATAAATTGAGGGTATTTTTCAATAACACAGCAATTGTGACTTTATTTAGAATTTAGCTCCACCCTATTACGGGAACAATAAATAAATGTAAGACAAAGGTCCCGGATATTTCAGACGAGTCGCTTTTACAACTGCATTCAATCATTTCGAGTCCAATTTCGTTTTTAGTCGTAAGCAAGTTATGAGAGAAAGCGATTTTATTATATTGATTAAGTGAAAATATTGATAATCAAAGCAATTGATTTTTTTTTAAATTATGCCTTCTGTAAATTTTACTATAAAATAAAACTTTAAAGCCGTCATGGCACAGTGTCACAAGCGATTGAGTGTAACGCGACGGTTGCGAGTTCAAGTCGCGGGAAAATTAATTATTTAATATTTTCATTTCCTCGCTCAGGTGAACTATTGGCGTTATTTACTTTCCCCTGATTGGCGTACGCAGGGTATCGCTAACCCTTCAGGAGCTCCCATCAAAGCTCATACTTATTCTTCGGGGGCGAGCTACTTTCGCCCTTCCCCGCTCGGTGATGCTATAAAGACCATCCCAGGCCAACAGCAGTATAGCCATTTCGAAAAAAAAAAATCTGCTCCTTTTCTTTCGCTTCCATCTCTAAAATGGGTGAATCAAGGAGTGTAAACATAAGTTAACCTTTCCCTAATCTGTTAAATAATGAAAGATGTATAAGTAAAGAAAAAAAGACCAAAAATCTTTAACTATCATCAAAGAACTCCTAAAACTTACAAGTTGGACAGTAGACGAAGCAAGCGTTCGTCTCCCAAAGGACTCCTATCACAGGCTACCGGGTGGCTTAATCTAACGAATGTTACACTAACACAACTTCAGAAATGGAATTCGATTCTCGATTTAACTAAGTACTTTTATAGAAAATGATTTTCCATTTCCACATAAAGGATGAGCTGTTAGTACTATTACTGCTACTTGTCTACTTCAGAGCGCTGGAGCAGTGTCTTATTACCGGTTTCATATAAAATACGAGTATGTCTGTGATAATGTGGAGGGCTTCGTGGCGCAGCGACACAACGTTTGACTGTAAAGGTGATGATTGTGGGTTTGATTATCATTTGAGAGGATATGTATTGCATAACTGTATTCAAAATTTAATTATTAAAAAGTTAATTTTTGGGTGAATAATAACAGACGTCGCGTTTTGTCTTGTTATCGGAGCAAGAACAAGAAGATAATGCATTCCTCATAGGGGGAATTGAACCCATAAGGTCCCGTGTAAGTGAGACGAATAAATTTCTCTATAATAACCAATAATTGAATTAAAATTTACAATCATTAGACGGAATAACAATAGGTACACCAGTAATACATTATATTCTCAGTATAATGTTCGTCTATAGCCTATGCCTTTATAAGATTTGACCTTTAGAATTGAGCTTAGATGCCAAAGGGTAAATGTCAGCTATTATAATATTTCAGTATATATTCATATAATTATATTACTTTGTCTTTGTTGTGTAGTGAAGCTGTTGAGTCAATGTGATGTAGCTTCACGCATTATCCCTCGTAGAGTGATAGATGGAGATAATCTAGTATAAAAACACTGCGTTCTCCTCTCTCCGCCTAAGTTCGGACTTTACTTCCTCAAGGGTAAATCGAACTCACAACCAGTCGAGTATTTAGGCGTCGCAGATAAAAACCAAATCACTTAATACCCACAGCGTCTGCTATAGGAATCAGCTTAAACCCTCGTCATGACAAAGATAATGTCAAATTAGATATAATCGATGGATTTTGGCGCTGAGACCGAGTATAGCAAAATACAATACAAATTTGACCTATTTTTGTGTCATTTTTATAAAAAGAGCAATTTTATTTTTCTAATTATAATCCTCACAAACTGTCAAATTTTCAAGATATTCCGTGTTGAGTGGCGTGTTATGAGTGTACCAGAAATTTTAATATTAACATGTTTAAAAAACAAAAACATATAAACGTATAAAAATTTGACTGTAGCGATTACCGTTCAAGAGATGCAGGTTCATTTATGGTTTTATAAGTTATTTTAAAATACTTTTCCTTTTTAGTGTAGATTAATATTTTATCTTTTTTTAAGGTTCCGTACTTTAAAGGTAAAACTAAACTCTTATATATTCAGGAACACTCGTCTCTTGTCCGTCTGTTCGTCTGTCAAGAACACTTATCTCTAGATCGCGTGGAGAAGTGGTTCTTTAACTTCATAATATCCGTATCTCACATACAGCAAATAAAGCAGAGGGTAGGTACTAAGCGTTAAGACACATCTTCCCTAACTTTCCGCCTAATATTTCAAGACATTGCGTCTTAAGTGGCGGAATTCCAGGGTGAACATTGTCACTGGTGCCAGAGAAAGGAAATGGACACTGCCATCGCTTCAACATACAACTCAAACATATTTAATACTAAAAGCCAAAACTTACAAGCGCATCCATTCTAAAATTGAATGCACTAAATTCTAATACAAAAACAATGGGCATTAGCATCACACGCTCAGTTAGACACTTGGCAAGCGTGAACATCTCACAATTTGTAAGTTCCGCGTACCACTTGTTTTGCAAGTTGCAAGTTGCTAAACGACGGACCATTACTTACACAAACACATACGATTTGGTTAACCGATGACTTGTGGGAGTTACGTTAGTTGTTCTTATAATTGTGCTAATAGGTTACTCTTTGGCTAGATCAAGCGTGGCGTTAAGCTCCACTACTCAAAAAGCATGCCTCGAATTCGGTTGGAGAATGTAGTGTCATGACATGTTCTCCGCTTTCTACAGTTGGAAAATGGGCGTGATGTGGTTTTGAACGTCATTGTTATGTGGACAGCGTGTGATTGTGAAACGCGATGGTTCTGGGTTCGATATCTACTTAGTGATTATTTTTTTAACACGCATTTATTAGGTCGAATTGAAATTGTAACTACAAAATAAAATAGAGGAGTGATTATACGTTAGTTTTGGGAATGAGTAGAATGTCCTTTATGAGATGCATGAAACTAAAAATAATACTTTAAAATAAACATAGGACATTTTTTTATTTTTAATATTTGTTTTTGTCGAACAAAAGTAGTTTGTGAATTTAAATCGAAGCAATCTATGTGGTTTATTGTTTGTACAGAGGGGTATTAGGAAAAGAATTTCTCGAAATTCAATTAAAGTCCAAGGTAAGCAAAGTTGCGGGCAAGGCCGAGACATACGTACGAGTATATCGACATTAAATGAAACCACAGTTTTAACGATTCTATAAAAGCCTAATATATAATTCAGAAAAAAACTAATTCCCAAAAATGAAAAAGTTATTTTTTCAAACAAAATAAATAATAAAAAAAAAATTAAAATAAAGTTTTAAAATAAAACGCCATTTGTAAAGTATAATATAATCAAACACACACTTACCTGTCAAAGCGGCAATGTCGCACACGTTTCATTTAAGAAATCGAGTCGCAGCAACTACCGTAGGTATGTAGGCGGCGAGCTGATGTTAAATTAACGCAACACTTAGGAATACACTTTACACACACTTTTATTGATTTTTTTCTATTAGGTTTTAAAATTTTCGAAGTGTCCCCCTTGCTTATTAATACATAAATTGTATCTGCGTTGCAAATGTCTTACTTTACTCAGTAGATCCCCCTACTAACTAAAAGTTTAATAAAAAGAATTGTCCAAATTCGTAAAGTAAATATCACAAAACACAAATAATGATAAAATACAAATAGTAATAAAAACACGATATACACAAGAAAAAAACGAAATAATTTAACAAAGACAAGCCGACAGTCACGTATAGGTACTTTAGCTTAGGGAAGCCCCGATGATCATCGGTGTTAACAGTTTAAATAAGGATGTAACATTAAATAAAACATAACATCGATGTCAGCAGGGAAACATAATCGATATTTAGTCGCCTACACAAGCTTTCAAAATTATTATTTTTACAGTCGATTGATAAAAAGTATTGGAACATTTAATGTGTTTTAACGCCTGAATTTTATTTTTATTTTAAATAAAATGTCGTGTGATATTTTAGTTGTTAGGGTTTTGTACCTTTAGGAACCCTTATAAGATCACTTTGTTGCCCGTTCGTCGGTCTGTCAAGAGTTATATTTCAATATTTACTTAAAAAGAGGTATGGCCGGTTATATCGCAAAAACGCATATTTCATCACTATAAAACGGATCAAAACTAATAAGATACTTTTGGTTAACCTAGAATTAAGAAATTTGACAGCTAGCATCTACAGGTAATACTTGTTTAGGAAAAAAATAAAAAACTATACATTTGTAGTTAAACTCTAAAAAATAATAGACTTAAAAGGGGGGCAAGATTTGGTATTAAAGCCGCTAGTTCAAGTGAGGCTCCGGCTAAGTTAGGCTTGAATTTCAGAAAAAGCTCGAGACCTCCAATCTTTGTATGTAACCCAACTTTAGTTACAAAGCAAAACACGTAGACACGAAAAAAGTATCTATACTTTGTGGTATCGGGTACATTGCCTTTCGAAACCGATAAATTTGTATTCGATACTTGTACTAATCACGTACTTTTTAATAGGCATCGTATCGATGAAATTACCCAACTAACTTGGCCTTTCTGCTCATACTTATGATAGCAATATCTCACAGATACGCAATCTTCCTTTGGAGTCCTCTGTATGCGAGGATCGTAAATCGTAATTACAGAATATTTGTAACATTCTAAATTGTTCTCTAATTACTATTTAATAATAATTATAATAGTAATGAGTACATAAATTAGTTACACTACTACTAATACCTACTCTGAAAAAAATCCCGAAAGAGCCTATCACCGAAACGGCTCGAATGTTTTTTATTATTAAACGATTATAAGAAGGAGGAATGGGATTTATATATTTTTGTTACTTACTTACTGACTGACTTTGATTTTCTAACGCATGCGCATTAGTTCTTAAGAAAAGTACTCGATACTTCAAAATATCGATACTTTTGTGTTGATAGTTTTATGATTTGTGAGAGTTGATACTACTCATGAGTACAGTATCGATACTTTCTATTCAATACCGTGTCCCTAAAACCACGAAATTACAAGTACCACTTACTGCAACTGTCAATTTCTTAATATGTTATAAAATTCTCATTACTATTTCCGCTAAATATGTAAATGCTTAGATATATCAATTACTATTTGATTAAATCAAAAACCAATTCTGATTCTTTTTTAAAAATATTTTACCTCAAAATCTGAATACTAGTTTTCATTTAAGATTTATGTTTTAATAATTATGTTTAATAATTAATAAAAGAAAATAGACATAACATTAACATTATAAGACTCATTTCTATTTAATTTTTATACGATTTTCTATCAAAATAATTAAACAAATATAAATAATAATGAAAATCTTAATAAAAAATTAAAAGAATGTTCGAGAAGTATTTTAGTTAGTGGCAACTATTACAATGTATTTAATTATCTGTGTAAGAACAGAACTTAGCCGCGGAACGCTAAGTTCTGTTGTATTTACATTATTTTGTTCGACTTTCGACGTTGAATAATTATTAAGTGTTTTAAATTATTTGGATGTTGTTTAATATTAATTTTATCATTAATCGGATTTCTAAAATCGTGATGAATGTTTCGTGATCGTGATAATGTGATTATTGAGTATTTTTCTCAAATGTGAAACTATTGTGTGTTAGTATTTGAGTGTACTATCAAAACATACATTCTTTTAAGACATTTCAAACAAATGTTGAGTTTTTAATATTACTTGTGATGTAAATATTAGTGGTAGTGAAAGGAGAATGCGACAACGACGATGTAAAACTAATGTTAAATGTAAGTACCTATCTATTGTAGTTCAATATCATTTTGTGTGTTAAAATTTTTTAATATAATTTTGTGGGTGGTTCAATAACCATGCATTATTTCTAAATAATTTCATAATAAAGGAGATATAATAAATTGCCTTAAAGTAGGATTTTATTAAACAATTTTAACAAGAGCTTTGAACGTTGTTTAGATTTATTATAATAAATAGGTAATTGCGTGAAAAAGAACGCGAGATATCGTTCTTTCTCGTTCGGTTATATTTTGACGAATGAAAAGTAGAAGTTTGGCAACGCGTCACATGAAATGCAGGTATGGAGAAAAATCGTGAAATGAAAAAAAAAATCCTACGTCCAAACTGTTGAGGCATATTGATTAATTTTTTTAGCTCCGGGTATGAAATATTTTACCCTATATGCAGTTTCAGTAAAAGAAGCGCTGCCTCCACGCTGTATAAGTTGACTAACATACGGCCACAAATCAAATTAGACTAACTCAAAATCAATACTGCAATTACCATCACACGCTCAGTAAGTTGGCAACCGTCAGATAAGTCTTGAAACTTGGTAGTTTCGAGCTCAGTTGTGTCGAAAGTTTCTTTTGGTCATCGCTTGTGCTTTCTGACTGTACTATACATACGTAGAAATATAAGATTTATTTATCTATATTGAGATCGACATGGTGTAAGGGTGTGACTGTGAGCACGATGGCTGTTGCTTCGATTCCCACTTGGGGAAATGAAAATAATTAAATCAACTACAGGGATCAAACCTATAACCATCCCGTTTAGAGAAAGAGGCTGTCCTAGTGGGACACAATATCTATAAATTATAAACAAATATTATTATAAGAAAATATATACGTATGATGTCATTGTAGCGCAATTGTCATTACAGTGAGTATATATACAGAATATTTGTAATTTCAATCTTCACTCAAAAAATTTATAATATTATTTTTTTCTTATTTGACAACTTTGGTACGATAGAAAGGCGTAGGGTGTATTTAACACATATGTCTAAAAGTACGTAAGTACGTACGTACTATCGTAGATTAACAAATAATAAAATAAAACATCAAAGTAAATAATATAAGAAACTAATAAGGCAGGAATGTATCTGATCGTTTATAGCGTCGCTCCAAAACCACAGATAGCGTATGGTATTGGCTACTGAGTACTGATGCGAATAGATGGAAGGGCCGGGGGTAAAAAACGATCAGTTAATTTTATTGTGTTTCGTGTTTTATTACTTTTGGTTGACATTGGAGGGTTGAATATATATTTTTATTTTCACCAATTCAGCAAAGGAAGCTTGTGCTATGTTCTTTGTGTGGGGATACGATCAAAGAAAGAAAAGTTTTTATTGTACCTTGATATGATTATTATGTCTCATTGCCAAAGTCATATATGCAGACCACTCATTGTCAAGCATAAATTGTGCCATGCATAGTGTAAAACAATGAAACGATTTTTTTAGATAATAAGTTATACAATATTCCTTAGTTATCGATGCCGAAAATACAATTCCCCGGGCGGGTATCGAACTCAGAACCATCGTGCTTACAGTCACACGCTTGAACCAATGCGCCAAGAGCGCATCAAATAAAACTATGTAAGTAACTTAAAAAAAAAAATACATATATAAAAATCAAACATATATTATTACAAATATTAGAATAAAATAAATATCAAATCTTAATAAATTTAATAATATATACGCCCCCCAACAACAGACCCCCGGCCTACAATCACGACATTAATAATTCAAGCTCCGTACCTTCGACAAATAGCACTTCTGAATATTCATACCGGTTTTATTTCCCCACCTAATTACAAGACTTGGACGTTTTCCATTTTTCTCCGCAAACCTTTGATTCGGTATCGAAATATGGATTCCGGATTTAATTAAGTTTGGTTGACTGTCGAGCGTTGAATAAAATTGCCTTTAAAATTTCAACTTTTGCGTATGTAGAGTTTTTTTATTGGCGGTTTGTTCATTTTATGGTAGATATATTGTTCTGATTCGTAACTGTGACTGTGGACGTGAAATGTTTATTGAAATTGATACTTTTTTGTATGTTTTTTGGGTTATTCTTCGAAAGATTTCACTCGAATTAAATAAAGTTTATTTACAGTTGGACTTTTTAAAAGGCTCATTTTACATATGTTGGAAATTTATTATTTTTATATAGATTTATTATTTTTATTTTATTTGATTGGATAGAGATTACAGCTCGGAAAGTGAAGGTGAGGGTTAATGAGCATTTCACGTTGTCCTAGGTCAAGTGTCACAAGTCCCTGGTACTGCATGGTGATGGGCACTAGAAATTTCATATACAAATTGAAAAACTTAATGCTTTTAAAAACTAAGCTGGATGTTATAGATCATAATTTTACGAGTAAAATAAGGAACGTTTATTAACATATTTTTGCTTTGTATTTTATTATTTTTCTTTAATTTTTGATGAAATTAAACTTGCGTCAAGTAAAAAATTATAAATGAGAGCAGAATTTCACTTTTCCGAACGTGGTTATAACACATAGCGGAGAAACCCTCGCTATATTACTTCACGCCTAAAAGACGAAGTGCTAAATTGCATAATTGGATCTTTCGCGTTGGAAAATTTTAATTATGACCGAAAATTCAAATTATATTACAAGCGCCAAGTCAGCGAGCAAGTTGAGGGAAGAGATGGCCGATATTGTAATATGTAGATCGTGGATACGTTTAATACGTTTTTTCGCTAAGTTTGCTTTGCAAGTTTTGTCTGTTTTGTTCTGAAATTTTGCTTGAGTTGTGGCTTATAGATTTTTCTTGCTCCATCTTGTATTTCGCATATAAGACGCAGGAAGTTGAACAAAAAAATTAGTAGTACCGTATATATTATTTTTTACCTTCACACTGTCTCTCTTAATAAAAAGGTACGCAGAGTGAACTTGGGAATCTAGTTTTAGGACACTTGGTTACCATTAGGTTATTTCCGTATCCCACTTTTAGCTAAATTCTGAAGGAATTGCGTGTTGAGCGGCGGAACTTAACCGCGCTTTGCCTCGTTACTAGAACGATGAAATGAAAGTATAATATATTTGATAAATTCGAGTGAGAAACGAACCTGTCGCGCTTACAGTCGCACGCTTGTGTCCTGCGCCACGATTGGCCTCGTTCACATATTTTGATAGTCAATATTTTCTTATATATAAAAATATGAAACAAATTTGCCTGTTATAATATATAAATAATATCTATAAGAGCACGTGACGGGTTTTCCCGTTAATTAATCTATAAATTAATTTTGTGAAGTGAACTAAAGTAATTGCCGCGCGGCGTCCACAGTAATGAAACTTTACATCCCGCAGTCGCCGCGAATTACACATGTTTTCGATGTTTTTGTGTGTATACCTACCTACCTCTATGGTATATTATATAACTATGTAATATTATATAGATAATTGTGAATATTTTATATACATTTTGTTCTCTCTTTTTGCTTCACGCTGTGCTACGGCAGGCAGATGGAACCTAGTATTAAGAAGCTCCATTCCCCTTTATGTTCAATTTTCAAGACAACTCTGCGCGTTGTCTTCTTACTAGAGCGCAGAAATGAAAATAGTCCCTTCTCTCGAGTGGGAATTGAATCCACAATAGCCGCTTTTACAGTCAAGCAACTGTGTCGATACGCAACGCAAGACTGCCTCAACATTTATTTTATAAAAGTAAATATTTATCGGACTCTAAATTGAAGACTGGTAAACTGAGTGTCTTAACTTTAGGTTCCCTCTGGTGACTCTGCGATATAACGATAAACTAAAAAAAAATCACATATAAAATCCGTCTAAAAATATCCAGACAAACTTTGTCACTTTCTATTCCCTGTATAAAACGTCTTTTAGAATTTATACAAAAATATTCTTAGATATAAGGTAAGCTTCGTTTTAAAGTTCTCAGCGGCACCTCGTCGGTTCGTGTCGATCAATCAAAATTATATTACCAATAAATCTACGGAAACTCATGCTGTAGGCAAGTTGTTTACACTTCGCGATATAATCACGATAAATATATCGCATTTGTGCAAGTAATATGATATGAGTCAAATTAATAGTAAAATGAATCCTATTAAAACATAAATCTGATATTAGAGCCAAGTTCAGAGTTAAATAATGCGTCGTGCTCGTCTTCATCGACACGAGAATAGGAATATTGGCTGAACACGCTTGCGCCAGTCTAGATTTGTTTAAGAAATGTAGTTTTTGTGGTCTGAACTCTCTGAAATGCTAAAGTGTTGTTTTAGCAGCAGAAATCGTCGACGACCGTAGCAGTGACTAATTTTAAATAGTGCCATATGAGATATTATCTAATTTTGCACATCTTCCGCGTATCCGATAGATTTAGACAAATATAGCAAGGTATAGCAGGTCGGCAGAGCTAAACTTTTTCGTACAAGACACTAGACACTCGCAACTTAGTTTGAGTTGACAAACCGTCGTTTCCCTGTTTTTCCAATTCTAGTAATAATTTTGGAAAATCATTTCTCAGTGAACCTAAATACGTTGTCTGCCACTCACTATCAGAAAAAAATGATACGATAAAACGTATTAAAAAGATCGTAATCGTGCCCGCCACATTTAAATACCATCGTATCGTATGGAAACTTTTGCCATACACTGATTGCTTCATAATAATTTATAGACTGTAATCTGCGTGCCATCGAGCGTGGTATATTACTCATCGTCGGCCGACTCGATTCACGGCTCATATCATAGCTATCGGGTATAATCTTGCTAATATTAAAAGGGATTGTCTTTTGCAATCGATGTAATTTTGTTTTGGTGTTTTCATTTTGTTCGGATTTTATGGATGATGGTGAGAAGTAAATTGGGTTGAAATTTTTGAAAGGTCTGTTTTATTATTGAAGGACTGATAGAAAATGTACCTATAGCTGAAACTAAGCAGCGTAGAACGCTGAAATTTAGTAAGTAGTTTCGGTAAGGAAAATAAAATAGGGTCGGGGTTTAATAGAATTAAAATGGATCAATCAAATAGTATCAAAATACTAAATAATACTGAAAATGGTAAAATACTTATTTTATGTGGTTAAAAGTATTTTACCATTTTCAGTAGCGAGTATACCAATTCTTAAAAAAATCAAAGAAAATTAAATAGAGTTTCCACCAAATTCTAGTCTGGCTGCCTTGTAAAGTATAAAACTGAAACATAAAAATTCACCAAGATGAATAGAAAAATATGTAGCTTATTTTTGACTTCAATACATCTATAAATTAAGGTTTAAAAAAATCCGCGTATTTTCTCCCGTATTCGACAAACGGTTCCTCCGTGAGTTAAGAAACTCCGTTCTCCACTTTTCTTTACCTTTACTCAACGCCACATTTATCTTTTTTATAATATTATTGTAAAACAGGTGTCGTTGACTTATTGCTTAACCAAAATATGTTATTACTAGCGGACGCGCGCAGCTTCGCTTGCGTAATTATTGGTGAATTCTAATAAACCACGAAACATGTGTTCAATGAAATATTTTTAAGAGTCTAAATTTCAAATTTTATAAAAATCGGTGGCGATTTAAAGATTTTTCCATACAAACTTTTAACCCCTTATTTGCACCCTTAGGGGGAGAATTCTAGAAAACCATGAAATACGTGTTCAATTAAATACTTTTAAAAATCTAAATTTCAAATTTTATAAAAATCGGTGCCGATTTAATTTTTTTTCCATACAAACTTTGAACCCCTATTTCACCCCTTTAGGGTTGAAATTTTTTAAAATCCCTTCTTAGTGGATGTCCAGATTACGAAAGTAAACATCTGTCCAAATTTCACGTTTCTACCATCAGCGGTTACGGCTGTGCGTGCGTCTTACCTCAGTCAGTGAGGACAAGTCCTTTTATATATATAGATAATATAATACTGGTTCAGCAATAAGTTAATTACATTCTAGCCTTTAATGAGCTTAAAGCATAATTAATTATTTAACATAAACATAAAGAATTTTACATAAATAATGAATCTCTTAATTGAAAGGTTTAATGAGCGTTTTGGTTAATATTCTGAGTTATAATATGAAAATGTTACGATATTTTTTGTTTTCGATGATTTGAACTATATTTACTTATATAAAAAAATAATATTAATATAAGTATTATTTTTACATTTGCTCCTGAACTTAAATTGAAAATTTGTTTATATTTATTATTTGTATTTTGTATACTTATATTTACTGAATGTTAGTAGAAGCTTCACGACTTTTTCCGCATAGCAGGCTAGGCAGTGGAAGTCTTTGTTAAGACACTTCGTCTAATTTCCAAAATATTGCACATTGTGTAGCTAAAATCAAAGCCGCCTTATTTCTTGTTATCAGAACTCATGACGTCATGACTGCTTCTTAAATCCTTTTCTTCAAATTTTTTTTAGCTTAGCGCTGAACTTAGCATGCATAGCGGGTGCCTGAGAACATAGTGTTAAGATACTTCCGTTTCCCAATTTCCGCCAAATTATGGTGGCATTTTGTGTTGAGTAACGGAGCTCGACGCCGCGCTATGCCTCGTTACCGGAACGAAGATATTTTATTGAGCGGGAATCGAACACAATCTGTCGTATTAACATTCACACATTTGTGCCCCCGCGCCACTAACACACATTTTATCTGTGAAGGAACTACTAAAAAGGCTTTTTAATAAGCTAACAGCATTTAAAATTTTAAACTCGCCTTGAAAACGTCGAGACATGATCTACGGCACAAAGGTGTATCGCAATCACAGTAAGTGCTACCAATCGGGCGATCGTTAAAATTTGCAGTTAAGTAATTAAGTAAATGCACTGCCCCAATGAATCCGTGGACAATTAATTTTGAAGCGGTTATCCAATTTATTTTGTAAAAAGTTCTGCTTCGATCTATACGTGGGTTGAAATTTGCTGAAATTTTCACTATAATATTCGGGTCGTCGTGGTTCAGTGGGGTAGATATGGTTGTTGATTTCATTTGCAACTTCACACTGAAGGCAATTATTTTTATTTTTACTGCGAACTGAGTTTAGCTACTTAACACGTCACAGTGTCTCGTATTCAGTACGGAGTGTCTTGATTAGATAGTGTCTACTCTGTTATACGCGGACCATAGATAGATAGATATTCGTACATTTGATAGTTTCCCCTCGATGTTGGCATTAAACCCTACAAATTTTATACAGAAGTATCTATATAAAATTTGTAGGTCTATGGAAGAACTAGTTCTATTTTGAATTTTGATGTTTAGTAAGTGTGTGCGTGAGTGCATCAGTGTTGAAGTAGTGAAACTTCGCTTTCGCATAACTTCAGAAATGTATGACCTATAAGTTTGAAATTTTGAGGTTCTGTTGTGTGCTTACAGCTTACAGCGATAATTTAAAAGGTCTAAATCTATCTAAAGGTTCTCAAACAGGGGAACGAAAATACGCCCAAGTAGTTATCCTCCACACAGCAGGGCAGGCAGAGGCAACTTAGTGTTAAGATACTCCGTTCCCCATTTTCCGCTGAATTCTGGACGCATTGCGTTTTATCTATATAATAAAGGCTTAGAAACTGAATTTGATTCACTCGTAATAATTGTATCTGAAACTGGGCAGCTATACAAAGCTTAGGTGGCAATACAATAAAATGTTATCAAAGAGCTGGCCTGATGATGGATCCAGGGCCTGAACCATATTCATCAAGTGACAATCTATTGTTAATATTTTTTCAACGATAATTTTATAAAACAAACTCAATTTTTAAATAATTTTCTGAGATTAAAAAGCTTATTTTTAAGTTAGAACATGTTCATAATATACTTACAGAAGAAAATGCATCATTTGATATTCACGCGGCGAATGGCCAGAGGTTTAACGTGCGAATTAGAATTTTTACATTGTAATAGGCGTCGGGTGCAAAAAAGTCGGGATTAAAAACGAAAATTGAGCCGCGCTAAGCCTGCGCCGCGCCGGAGGAAAATATTATGAGTTTCTAGAACAAAGGCTAATATAATTATGAGGGTTGCCTATAGACGTTATATTGAAGTAACAGTATTATCGTCATTGTAGGTGCTCTTTTAGGAAAGATTTTTTTTATTAATGTTACGTTTTGTTAGTTTTTCAGATATTTTTTTACAATTACTACGGTTCAAAGATATTGTACAAATTTGTGTATTAATACACAAAGTGATTTAATGATGGTTAAGCGCCAAGTAAATTTTGGATAAATATAATAGAGCATGTTTTACGCTGTATCCCGCATCCCGCAAAACACTGCAGACTCGTGATCCATAGTTTCTCTATATCATATTCATTTTTTATTTCTATTAATTTTTTTTCTATATCATTAGTTTTATTGCATTATCTCCCAATTCTAATCCAAAACCAGCCTAAATTACAACCGTGCCTAATAATTCCAAACTTCAATGTAAAAGTGGACCACCAGATCGACCTATAGATTTTCCATTACAATCCCATGACAGCTTTGTATGTACGAATGAGTGTGTGTATGTATGTATGATGTATGTATGTGTGTAGTACATGTTATGTCGCAATGTATGGCGTTGGTGTGTCGACTCACATCGCGCTGTCAGTCGTGTTAATTAAACGTTTTTACAAAAGATACAGGTGTACTGAATGTGGCTATAAGTGATATTTTTTGTTTAAGTTTTGCTAAGTAGTGAGCCAGTTCTTTCCACTAAGATTTTTTTCTACAAAAAAAATCTTTATGACGTATTCTTATAAGTACATTAAGAAAAGACAAGAAAAAGATAATAATGTAGGTAAAAATAGTCCCTAGGTCCCCGCAAGCCCAGGATCCAGTGTCGCAGGGGGCGCCCTTACCGTCGTCGATTTCCTCACAGGCAGCCACTTAGTGTTTGCAGTTCTTCAGGGACAGAGTACCCTCTTCCCTACTCAACCGGTGTCGCTGTAAAAGCCAATAGGGCTAACAGCATTAACCTCGAAAAAAAATATATTTTTTTCCTTTCTTTTAGAAATGAAGACCTCTCATGGTCAAGGCAAATGGATGTCTTACAGACAAATCGTACGATTGGATTTACCAGTGAATATATTATAATTATTTAAATATTATTTGAATTTTATAATTGAAGTAGATTTGCCCATAGGTTAGAACCCAAAGTTAATAACATTGGGTTACAGATATTATATCCCTTAGAGCATTTTTTCTACGTGTCACAATAGCCTTAAAATGGCTATGAAGTAAGTAAATATTTAAGTTATATTTTGTTATTATAATGATTCTTAAATAATATTCTAGGAGAAAGATACATCTAGTTATTGTATATCCATATCCTCTCGTACACATCTACACAAGGGGACAATGCGTGGCTATATTTATGTTCAGTTTTTCCCATAATTGGTTTTCGATTTAAAGGCGGTCTATACAAATGAGAATAGCCGCTACTTACTAGACCAGTCGTTTGACATTGATATAATCATGTTTTTTTAGTATGTTCGCCTTTATATGACCAAGCATAGAGTTGATGTAGTGTTAAGACACTCTATTCCTCTATTTTAGAAATATTGAGAGTTGGTTAACAGGAGCAAATATTCTTTTGTCTAAAGTTGTAATGTCTAAAGTTAAATGTTGTTTTGTCTAAAGAAACCGGAAAAAAGAGTAATTAAACGCATTTTAAATATTTAAGCAAGTACTACGAATGAAATCGAACTCACAATCATCGTGACGGTTACGATGGCGTCGGCATTCTTAACAAAGAAATTGAGATTTTAATATTTTATTTTTGTAACTTGTTATTAAGACCCATATGCACATATGATATCAAAAATCATACACGTTAATTTTCACGAGAATTTTATTTTTGTATGTCCTGAGATAGAGAGAGATAAAGTGGGAAATTGACAAATGCTTTATTCACTGAGTTTATATTTTCTTAGGTATAGAACATTGTTTCAAATATACTTATTTTAAATATTCATGAAATTAATTTTAAAAACTTAAAGTAAGCTCATTAAAATGTATAAGATCAAATTATCAATAACTCTCAATCTGTCAATATAACTCTATTTTTTATATAAAATCATAAATTTATTCGAGCAAAGTTTCAAATCCAGGACTATTTCTTTATAAGTCAAAAAACTAAAAGCTAACGTAACTAAAATTTGTTTCCATTCTGAAGTCAAATGCCATTAAAAGTTTTAATGAGGAGAGCATTCTTTTGGTAGTGTTCGAAGTAGTATTAATTAAAAAAGAGAGCCGGGGATCAAGCACTCGCTGGTTTCGAGAAAACCAACCGCCTTGTGGACACACTGTCTCGTTCTTTTTGCTGATATTTAAATATTTCTTTGATATTTTTAGGAAACTTCCTTTTATTTTGGATAATAAAGTATGCGGTGGTCAGTCGTGCCATAGGCGTACAGGTTTTCTCGCTCTACAGGTTTTCTAGCTAAGCATAGCGAGGCGTTGCGTTACACTACTCTACAGGCAGTGCCTCCGGAATTCGTCGGAAAGTGGGGAATGGAGCGTCTTAACACTAGATTATTTCTGCCTACTCCGCTATACGTGTGATACAGCGTGAAGCTAAAAAAATCTTACAATATATGATTTGAACTATATATTTCAATAATGATATCATTATGCATACATTATATTGCCTGTGGTGTGTGCGTAGTGAGTCTGATACTTTGATTATCTAGGACTTGCATGTCGGTGGTGCATAATCTCCATAAACTTCAATGTACTTCCGGATTTAAATAAAATATGATAGAAGAATGTAGATACTTTTTAAGAAAACGAATAAACAATTGAATGTAGTAGGATTTTAACAAAAAGATAATAGAATGTCAACGTAGTTAGTTTGATGAAAACATATAGCTTAGTGGTCAATTCTCAGAAGATGCAGATACAAATCCTGATTATAAAAAACTATTAGAACATTGCAAAATCCGCAGAGAAATACATATTTTTGCTTACAAAATTCAAGATATTATATTTTTAGCGATGCAACATTGGTGTGTGCAATAATTAATTACAATTATTTTTCCTACCCTAGATCGATCCACGACGCTACGAAGTCATCTTGGAAATATTTTATTCTTATTTATATATTCTGAATTTATAATTTTATACTAAATGTCCGTGTGTCAGCTTCCTTTCGAGGTGTCTTTAGACGGGCTGAAAAAACTTATTTTAACTTAATTCTCTTTGAAGAGTGTTATTTAAGTAAATTTTATTACTACTTGAGTGATTATATTAAGTATATATAATTTCAAGTATTCTTAATAGCTTACACCCGACAGCTAAATTGAATATAAATATTCAGAAGTATACATTTTTTCTTTTTCTTTAGCTATGTTTTTTTCGCCTTATATCTTCGATGATGGAAGATTCGTTCGTAAGCCACTAAGCATATCATAGTCACTACTTATTAACTTAGCGTTCGTTTACAGAATCTGTGTGTGAGGAAATGGAAACAATTAATAGTTCCGCCACTCAGCGTGAAGCTGATAGTTGTTCCGAGTGGAAATTGAACCCACAACTATCGCGTTTACGTTAGACGCTACGCCGCTGCACCACTACGTACTTACACTGTGATTTTTATTTTTATATAGAAGTTTCTCTCTATTTATAATACAAAAAAGACTACTGGTGCCCTTAGTTTCAATACTGTTATAGTTATACTTTTTTCTATACGAGTCTGTCTAACTCTGTTTTAACAAAGGACGTCATTCAGATCTCCCAGCAATAGCGAAATATAAAAACAATACGTTGAAAAGTATTGAAACCAGCAATTTTATATAAAAATGTAAGTTTGACTACATTTATGTATATTTTATTTATTTCTTTAGCCTTACAACGTGTCCCACGCATAGCAGGGAAGGCAAGGGGAACCTGGGAACTTAGTGTTCACTCCGTTTATATTAAGAGACTTTCCGCAAGATTCTCAAGACATTTCGAGTTGAGTGGTCGAACTTATTTTTTTAGCTTGTTGTTTAGTGCCTACAATTTTCCATTCTTGTACAGTGATAGTGCCAACTTTCTCCTTCACTTTCAATAAATCAAACACAAAAGTAAAAGAAATAAATATGTGACGCTCCTATTAGTACAAGGGGACACCTGTTACCGAACAGGCATACTCATATCAGTTGTGAATAAGCAGTACTATAATGTGGTTCAGACAAAGCAAAGGATATTGAAGGCACACATCACACATTATATTATTAACGATTAAATTCACGATTTTCATAATAATTTCAAGGGAAAATAGTTCCATTAACATTTATTTAATTAAGTTTTCTATATAATTAATTTGTGCAATAAATGTTCTATCTGACTTGAAAGGGAGGAAGTGTATTTGTTTAGGCCATCTTAAGAGGTAAGAGGGCTTAGCAAGATATATATTATTGTTGTTAATCCAAGATGCTTCAGGTGCTATGAATATATACATACATGAAGAAATAGATCACAATTAATACCCTTGTAGCGCAGCGGCACAGTGTGCAACTGTAATCGCGGCAGTTCTGTGTTTGATTCCCATTCTGGGGAAGCTTTTCTTTCATTTCCTTGCTCTGGTAACATGATAAAGCAAAAAGTTAAAATAATATAAAATAAATTAAACAAATTTGCTTGGAACCACTTTTTGAGCATGTTATTGCCTGGATAATTGAACTTTGACATTTAATATCTGGAAACTTGAGCGAAAAGTAGGGAACGGAAAGTTTTAACTCTAGGTATTCCTCCGACATTCTTATGTCGGAGAAGAGTCGGAATATAGTCGGAGGGAACCTAGAGTCGATTTTTACATATCTTATACACATTCCTATGTGATTTTTTTTAACCATATACCTGTTTAAAAAAGTGCAGCGTGCACACGATATTTGTAAGAAAAAGCAAAAAATGGAGAACGAAATGTCTAGTTTCTCTGCCTCCTCTACTAAGCGCGAAAGAGCTAAAAATTTAACAATTAAATCGTTTAAAGAAGTGTCAAAATACTCTAATATTTTTGAGCCCCGCCAAATAAAAAGTAATTAAAGTCTCCGGCCTCGACGGATTTTGTCGACGGTCTGAACGGAAATGGAAACGATTGCGAATTTATTCTGGAAATTTTTATACTTTTCGTCTTAATATTTCTTGGGAATTTTAGTTTTTGAATCATTCGAATCAGTTTATGTGAAAATGTGAGTTTTCGTCATTACAGTATATGTTGGGCGGGGAAAATAATTGAAATATAATACTCCGAATGGGGATCGAACCCACGAACCTTACCTTTATAGTCAAGTACGTAGAAATAACAAACAAAACAAAACAACAAATATATTTGAATATTCTTTTCCCTCAACGTTTTCAACGTTAGATACCATACAACAATCCGATTACGTTTGTTATATGAAAAATACAGATTAGTTCGTGTATTGTAGAAAAGGATAACAGTTACGGGGCCTATACGTTGTTAAAAAGGATTTTGGCTTGCTGACTTTGAGTTCAATCAAACTAGTCATCGCCCTTGTTTGTGTGGATTTTAAGACGTAAATATAATAGATTTCCTTTCACGTTACCGTAGAAATATCGAGAAGTCATTTTTTAATGCTCGCATACACTCTATAACCTAAATAAATGCTAAATTTCAACTTTTGTTTGTCAGTCACTCAGTAACGGAAAAGTTTTATGTACTCGTATAGGTTTAGATGTAAGTTAAGAGTGAGTGTGAGTTCCACTGATCTGACCCTGGCAACTGATAACTGACAACTTTTATGATGAAACAATTATTACAAGTGAGTCAAATTAAGATTCTTAGATTGTATAACATACTTACATAGCCACTATAATTTTTTTTAAATATAAACCAAAATGAAGTAATTCAGCATTTTTAATTAAAACAATGGAGCTCTCAGATTTCGTATGGCGCAAAACAAAAAATAACATTTATCTACAGCTTAGGGTGGACGCTAAAAAGCAGATTTTGCGTGAGGTCGTCATAAAGGGGGCGCGATTTGCATATTTACGAATTAAACTACGTAATTGTAAAGGACGGGTTGTCAAGGTTGGCTTTTAAGTTAATTTTACTTTACTTATTCCAGTACCAGTCGTGACGCGGGGGCACAAGTGCGTGACTGTAAACACGACTGGTTGTGGGTTCGATCCCCACAAGAGAAAATGAAATATTTATTTAAACTTATATTTTATTTTCTTCTCTCTGGTGTCGAGGCAAAGCGCGGCGTTGTGTTCTGCCTCTGAGTACCTACTCAATGCCTCCAGAATTCGGCGGCAAGTGGGGAATGGAGTGTCTTAACACTAGGTTCCCTCTGCCTACCCTGCTGTGTGAGTGGCACAGCGTGAAGCTTTGAATTTCCTTTGTTTTAATTTTAGATATTTTTACTGAAAAGGTAAAAGAACTACTCTTAACGTAGTGTTCAATCACTACACAAATTGTCTCATTTAGAATAGACTATTGTAATATTCTATACTAGTCAACATCATGTCATAGAAGTTACAATTCCTATTAGCATAATAATTGCCCCATCACTGTCCTTAACTGGCTTATCTAATTAATTGTCATTTTGAATAATTAACTACTAACAATTGAAGCGTAGTATTAGTGTGTACAATTTATAGAGAAATAATAATTTTAATGCCATAGTAGTACAGTTTGTAGGGATAGTAGATTCAAATCCCATTCGGTACGTATTTTTTATCATTTCGTATCATTTATATTATTATATTGGTACATAGTTTTATTATATTAGTTTTATTTCAGTCAACATGAGTGCATACGCCCGTCCACAAATTTAAGTTTGTAATTTTTTTTTTATTTAGTAAAAATTCCCATTGACCAATAATCCTGAAATAGACTTGACCGATTGTTTTTCAATTCGAAAGGAAAATAAAGTAAATTAATATAAGTTTTAATTTCCACTTAAATATGAGGATACATACAGGTCCAAGGCCAGTTAAGTTATAAATTTTATAGAGATCTTGTAAATATAAATAGATATTAGAATATTATTCACATTTTTCATTTAAAATTTCTTATTTAAACGAAAAAACGTAAGTTCACTTGCCTAATGATTCGGTCTACTCTTTAACTGTAGAGACCTTTTAAGTCGTTTTTTCGGCTACAGCGCTTATGATGTACTACATATTATACCAACCTGTGAAATTGTAAATGTTCGCAAAAACTCGCACCTTTATTTACATGGCAAGTGTTAGTATGAATAAGTAAAAATTATAAATGTGAAATTAAATTTTAATAGTAATTTAGTCTCAGCCGAATTTCCTTACACCGAACTGCCTGGTGACTGGTGGTGGTGGTTCCTGTAGGACTGACACTACTGAAATTTCTATGTAACTTACGACCAAAAGTGTTTGTCATGGCCTAATCAAATACTAAATATTTTGATTTTTATTCAGAGAATCCTTTTTAGTGCTTCTCTACATTCCTCCTAGTAACTACTAACATTCCAAATTTCAACTCATTTTGCGAGAATCCAGGGCATCAATTTGTATCAACAGCATACATAAATTATGTACATAATCTGATAAACACTCACCGCATAGTCGGATAAAAAATCATACAATTGCTAAAATAACTCGTTAGTTAACATTGAATATGATGCACACATCCTCACGCTGAGATGATCTACGTACTCGTATAAAATTAACAATTCTTATCACTGTCGCCGATCGTAAAAACCCAACTTGTGTGTAAGTCTGAAGAGCTAGTTGTGGCTACCATTGTAACTAGATAGAAACTCGATTTGACAAACTATCTAAAAGGGCAAAGTGGCAGGCAACGCTGGCAGAGGAAACATGCGCTTTATCCTCTTACTAGAGCGAGGAAATGAAAATAATTAATTCTTCCAAGTGGAAAACGAACCCACAACCTTGGCATAGTCAGTTATAACGTTGTGCCGCAACAGCGCACACTTGCATGTATATTTTAATTTGTGAATAATTAATATACATTTCTTATCTTAACTAAACTTTAGTAAGAGATCGCAGTAAAATGTTACAGTCGCGTGACTTGAGAAAAAAGCACTTTGACAGCCGAGAAGTTGAAATAAAAAAGTCATCCATCCAGCTTCCAGCTACCAGTGGTGGATACATAAAGAGATAAAACTGCAGGATATGAAACCATCGTAGAGCAGTGGAATGACGTCGAGTGTGGCTTCGATTATCACTTGAAAGTCATCTTGATATTTTTTTACATTTTAAAGTGTTGTTCAACATTTAGAATAGAAAAATCCTTTTTAGGTGACGTAATAAACGAATTACTAATTTAAGCTTAGCAGAAAATAGAGTGTTTAAACACAACATTCTCTTTATCTACTGCAAAAATGACAACACAATAAATACAAATATAATTAAACCCAGCATTCCACCGTTCAATATAGCCGAGCGGCTCTGACATATCTGAAGTGCCATAGTCTTCATGCCGATGCCTCTACACGGGAGCGTTCTAATCGATTGACCAGAGTGCTATTGCCGCTTAGCGTATATAGGTTAATTATTATGTAATTATCTGTTACGTGGATTTCATTATTCGTTTTAAGTTAAATGAGGCCAGTCGTGGCGCAGGGACACATGCGAGACTATAAACGCGTTAGGTTGCGGGTTCTATCCCCACTCGAGGAAATGAAATATTTACATTTAAAAATAACAAAAATTTTCATCAAAATGACAAAACAGCATTAGCCAAACGTGTACTTTACCGAGAAACCTGACATAAAGTTAAGATTTAATCAGCATTCGAGATGAATAAAGTGAGTAACTTTTGTCAAGGGGACAGGGACGGGCCAAAGTTTATAAGTCCTGACGCTTTTACGACTGGAACAAAATACGTCATTGTTAGCGAAATTACCTTCCCAAGTTTGCATTTAAACGACTCTACCATTGTTGAGCGTTGTCTAGAGCTTTAAGTCTATTTATAATACCTAATTAAGGAATATCATTATGGACGTTAAAATTTAAGCGGTATTATTTTGTGATATTTTTTTGCCTCACGTGTGTATCCTGTGTGTCAGGGTAAGAATTAAAGTATCAGAGGGAACCTAATGCTTACATACTCCGTTGACCAGATACTACTCAATTTTCAAGACGGAACTTAAAGCCGCGCTATGCCTTGAAAATTTAGGGGAAAGTATAGAACGAAAGTGTCCTAAACGGGGTGTCTCAACACTACGTTCCAAGGTTTCTTCTACCCACCATGCTGTGTTCGAGAACATACAGTACAGCCTTTGGTATTACCTAAAAATATATTTATGTGACTATAGTACAGACATTTTAATATTGATATTATCAACTTACTAAAATTATATCTAGAAACCTATCGATAATTTGTTTCATATATTGGTACAATAGAACACTGATATAGATTTCAGTGCCCGGAAGAACCAACAAATATTTGTTTTACAGCAAATTGTGGATCAGTTTAGAAACTTTAGACACCTTGATCGTTGGAAAGTTTGGAAAACTGTGAGTTGTCATAACACAGGGTCGCGTGGAGCAACTTTGCCGGCGGTAATAGTCGACGGACGTATTCTATATTATATTGCTTATTATTAACAATATAGAACATATTTTATTTTTAAATTCAGTGATTACAATGAAATGAAACGGTTGTGCGTTCGATTCCCATTCGTAGATTAAATAGTATTCCTCGTTCTTGTTCATCAACACAAAATGCGATGTCGAAATCACAATGACTGCAAAGTTGGGCTAGAGAGTGGACAACAGAGTGACTTAAAACTAGGTTCCCTCAGCTTATTTTACTATATGCGGGATAGAACGTAAAGCTATTTTAACCCTATATAATAGTAATAGATAAAGCGCCGGCCAGCAAAAAGCCCGGATATTGGAGGCAAAACAATTGACACTTGTAACAAACTATTCTTCGGTATAGGAAGTAGAAATTTATGACTTTTGTTCCACAGATAGTTTAGCGTCTAGATTTATGCTGAAATCGATTAGTTTTCAGGTAAGTTATGTGGTTAAAGGTGGTAAATGTCCATAAAATTATTATTTTTACTATAAAATTGGTGATTGGCCTGTCTCAAGACTGGGAATCTCTTTGTCTGCCCTTTATCTTACGTCAGTTGGTCATAGTAAATGGGCTAGATGACTCTCTTTATCATTTATGTTCTTTCAATATGGTGGATATATGTGGATATACATACCTACATTTTTTTTAAGTTAATCAACATCAATTTGGAATATATACTTGTTTGTTTCAGCTTTATGTTGTACCCCCACATAATAGTGTAGGCAGAGGAAACATGGAAACCTAATGTTACAATCCTCCGTTACCATAAAGACGCTTCTGTTCCCTACTTTTCCGCGGATTCTCGGAGGCATTCTGTGTTAAGTGGCGCGCTTTGCCTCGATATAAAAGCGACGATATAAAAATATATTTAATATTTTAATTTTCTCGAGCGCCAATCGCACCCAACAACCTGTTCAAATCTTTAAATACATTAAAGTAATAATTTAATACTTGCAAAGAGTAAATAAATTAAGAAATATCACTTGAACACTGATAAAGCAATCGAATCTAGATGAAAGTAGCATTGCGAAATTAAACGCCACAAGCAAACATTGGGTTAAAGTAAATGCAAATCTGTATGGAACAGACCACTTCTCCCATAGTGAATGAAAAAAGTTGAAAATTTATTCCACATTATGATTTAATTAAAGTTTTTATTTCGTATATTTATAATATGCTATATTCTTGTATTTTATATTTTGAGGTGGTCGTGGCACGGTGACATAAGGGTATGATTGTAAACGCGACGGTTGTGGGTTCGATCCCCACTCGAGGAAGTGAAATATTTATTTACGTTTATATTTCCATTTCTTCGCTCTGGTGTCGTGGCAAAGCGCGGCGTTGAGTTCTAAAACTCAACACGCAGTACCTCTAGAATTTCAGCAGAAAGTGGGGAACGGAGTGTCTTAACATTAGGTTCCCTCTGCCTACCCTGCTGTGTACAGCAGATACAGCGTGAAGCTGATTTGATTTTAATTTTTTCTTAAAGAATTAAAATGTATTTCGAACGCGTCGCGCTAGAATACTCTACCTATTCACACTCGTCACGGACCAATGTACCGACAGAAACAGAACAAGAACATTTCTATGAAAATGAAAAGAATTTGCACGCCATTTTTAAGATTTCACTTGTTAAATTTTCGGCTTTTGCGAAAAATTTTCGAGGCGCGCGCGATGGAATAAAAAAGATTCGGTCTTCTTTTATTTCCTGGTAGAGTTTTAGGAAATGTTTGCAAATATTTTTTCACTATATTTACAGTTTCTGTATCGCTCGTATTGAGATTGAAGTGATGGTGGTAGAATAAAATATATAAATATATATTCGCCGCTTTTATAAATAAAATACAAATATATAGATAAAACGCAGCTTTGACTTCTGCAATTCAACTTAGGTTTCCTTTGTCTATCTTGCTATGCCGGGAATAAATGAAGCTGGGGATATATGGCCATCGAAATTACAGGATAGAATCTGTAATTGTAAAATTACAAATAGTATGTTGATATAATTCAAATATAATTACTTCCCATTCGGGAAATCAAACCTACAACCATTTTGCATCAGATGCGGTTCCACTGTGTCACCATCGCCTTCGATTTTCAAGTATATTTATATTTTGTCATATTGAAGAAATTTATTATTTCTTTTAAGAAAATACCTAAGGAAAATACGACTTAAAATCCACATTAAAATTAAAAAAATATTTCGAACTATTTCGCGCGGGTTTGACTCCAGTTACGTAAAATTTTGTTAAATATTTTTTATCTTTATTATGAAATACGTAAAATATATTAAAACCATTTAAATGTTCCATACTTTATAAACACACATAGTATATACATATATAAGTATACGTCATAAAGTGAGGTAGACTTACCGTACCGTACCGTACTTAGGGGCCGCAGCAGTAAATAGCCTTGAGTGTGGAAATTAAAACTACTGTTCATGATAGCCGATGCGTTACACATTGCGGGAAGGAGCGAAATTACTCGCAAGATATTGTAGGAAAATGGAAAGGAAAATCTAGAAACGTATGCTAAGAGAAAAGTATTCAAAAACCTGTGCCAATTAGGCGCTATTTTAAAGACTGGTAATTTTTGTGTATTTATTTGTGTGTTTTCTAGAAATACATGAAAAAAATTCTTAATTTAAAATATAAACAAAAGTGTAAGGTCTATTCAAAAGAACAGAAGAACTTTTCTGGCTTAATAGAAATTGTTCTACCGGCAATAAAATCTTACAATTGGGCAGAAAGTGGGGACCGGAGCGTCCTACCACTAGTTTCCCTCTGCCTATCTTACTATATGCGGGAAAAAGCGTGAAGACAAAAAACAACAAACAATACTTCAAAGCATAAAAAAGTCAAAAACTAAATTTCTATTATAGTTCCATAATAAAAATCTACACGAGCGAAATGAAAATGGTACACCACATTTAAAGTTGAATCTGTAAAACGCAAACACTGTGTAAAAAATGTTATCCGCTTTAATTTCCTCCTGCTATGTGTTACTGAGTTTTATTGAACGTGTATACTACGGCTATAATACGTGGCTAGGCTGTGTTATATTTGTGTGCAGCTATCACTTTTAGTTTGTGAAAATAATAAGAGTGTAAGTTCGAATAACTTGAGGGTGAATACGTCTGTGTATGTTGATAAAAATCTTTTGTCTCTGAGTGCCAGATAGACGAAAGAAGAAGAAGGTTATCAATAAAAGCTGTATATCACGTCAACCATTACAATGTAACCCATTATATCTGTGTGCACACGTTGACCTTGTGGGAAAAAACATTGGTAAAAGCCAGTAATATAATAAAACATTTAATTTTAATACATTAGTCTAATTCAATTTGAAAGTTTCGGTTAAAGCATATCAATATTTATATATCATTCACTAAGGAATCTAAAATGTATACGAAATAATATTCCGCGTTCAGCAAAAGGATGCTTTTCAAATTCAAACTGTACGTCTAAACCACGTAATAAAATATATTGGAGTACCAAATCGTGTTGCATTTGCCTCTCGATATAGGTTTTCTAAATATGTAAGTGGAAACATGTTGCTTTCACAATTTTTGGTGATTTTTGTTAAAATATGAATTTTTTGACAGATAAAAAGAATAAAATGTTGTCGTCTTTTTAGGGTTAACTTCTTGAAGTCTTCGGGTCTTGACCCGAAAAATGGGTTCCCGTAGAAATTTTGAGTAATCTTCTCTTAGTACTCCCCTACTCTCTCCAAGAATCATAACGAATTTCAGCGTTTTACGCCGCGTTGTATCGGCTGTGGGTTGTGTATCACTCAATATCGGCAAACTTATATTAAACTTATAAATTAATAACTTTTTTAAGGTTATAATAAAATAAAAGAAAATAAGTAAGAATCTCACCAATAACGATCACATTTCACAACAAAATTCACAAAAATACAATCCAATTCACCATAAATAGTAAGTTGAACGTCTTAATAGTTATTTGGCAAGCGATGCTGCTCTGCCGACCAGGATGCGAATCTCAGCTTGGTAATCTGCAACATACTGTCCTCTAATTGTGGTCCTAATTGCCCCCTTCCCCCCTCGCCGTGTTATTGCGACATTTGGCGGTAACTACTGGCGAAGTAAGAAATATATTTTGGTAAAATTATTGCGTGTTTTATTTAGCTTAATATTTATAGTTTTGAAATTTTGGTAGGAAATCGCAGAAATTTCAGACATGGCTTCACTTAGGTTTAATTGAGATATTAAAATTATTTGTTTAGTTTCGATTTCTACACGTGGTGTGTGATATTTTTATTTACTTACCCTGGTGACAACAGCGTTAAGTTTCACCAGTATACAGGAAATGTCTTGAAAGTGGTGTACCGTATGCCTCAGCATTAGGTTCTTGCTGCCTACTATGCTATGCAAGAGAGTGAAGCCACTTTTTATTTGTACGATACTCGTTCGTGGTTTGCCTCGAGACCAAAGCGAATAAAAGGAAATATAAATGTAAATAAATATTTACGTTTTGTGGGTTCGACGACGGTTGCGGGTTCGATCCGCACTTTCTCGAGAGGGATCGAACCCACAACCGTCGTGTTACAGTCACACCCTTGTGCCGCTGCGCCACGATGACCTCAGATATGTATTTTTTTCTCCAATTAACATTTGGACCCAGAAACATTATTATTACCTGTATCATTCCCCAAATTATTTAACCCAATATCAAAAAAAGATATTCAAATTCTAAAGAAAATACTTAAAATTTACCTCAACCTAATAAATTTCTCTATCTCGTTATAACACTACTAAGAATAGAGATGTCTGTATGTGGTCAGTACGTGCCAACAGTTGGCTTCAGCTGCCAAGCACGATACATTCCCTTAATAGTGAGATTACAAATCGCGCAGCTTATTCCACCACTGGCATGTATACGGATTTAATTCAGGCTTTTGTCATTTTGTGACAGTGCTGGGTTGATAAATTTATTTGAGTATTTCTTGTTGGTATAAATACTGGTGAAGAGAAAGGTTTGAGGTCGTCGTGACCAGGTGGCTCAACCGTGTGACTATGATCGGGACGGTTGTGGGTTCGATTTCCACTCGGGGGAAATTAAATATTTAATATTGTGAAGTGTAAAATTGGGAAGTTAATACGTAATATAGAGCGAAAAACTTATGTATCGAGGATGACTATTGGTTATTATATTACATGACAATCCTTTTGGTAGAACGCCCTAATCTCAGGAACTGTATTTTGCCTCTTGTATCGTACACAACTCTTAGCCATTGACACGGTTAAGAGTTGCTTTATATATTGTTCAGTAAATATCTGGTGAAAATAAAATTGTACCTCAGAATAAGTGTGTAAATAGAACTACAATATACGACGTCATATCGCAACCAGGGGCACACGCTAACGTAAATAAGCTATACCCACAATTTGTTCCGATTGGACGACAAACAGTGTTCTATGCTGGTAACTTAATTGACTTGGATTTGCTGAAGGAAATATCGTAAATTATTTTATATATTTTTCTAGCTTTACACTGCTAGTTCCTGCATATAGCAGTGTCTTAAAATCTTTCTACAGCCGGGGTGGCTGTAGAAAGATCTTAAGACACTCCATTGGAATGGAAACTGCACTAAATTGTGAACTATTCATTCAATTCAATTATATTGAAATTAATTATTCTATGTGTTTCCTGAAAATAAAAAAACAAAAGGTTTTTTTTCTAAGTGTGGTATAGCACTAAAAAAATCTGTGAAAGATATAAATATGCCTTATACCAGTAACGTCTGCAACTATCCATCAGGGTTGACGTTTCAAACCGAATCTCAAAGAAAGATTCCATTGAATCGTGGAATGGGCTGAAATTTTGAAGCATTCCGAGCGCGTGCCCGAACAAATCGGATAACGCCACGCCGAAACTTGCAGACTCAATATCGGGGACACGATTACTCGTGAACAAGGCTAGAATCTTTTAGTACCTGTTCGGGGAACTTGGGTGCGAGGTGTGGTTGTGTTCCCTTCTTAATTTTTTTTTTATTGGAAAGTCATGATAGCAAAGCTATGTTTTATAATGTTAAGTGAGTGGGAATGTGGTGGGTTCAATTCCTATGAATAAATATTTATAAGTAATCTATATATATAAAAGGACTTGTCCTCACTGACTGAGGTAAGACGCACGCACAGCCGTAACTGCTGATGGTAGAAACGTGAAATTTGGACAGATGTTTACTTTTGTAATCTGGACATCCACTAAGAAGGGATTTTGAAAAATTTTAACCCTAAAGGGGAGAAATAGTGGTTGAAAGTTTGTATGGAAAAAAAATTAAATCGCCACCTATTTCTATAAAATTTGAAATTTAGACTCTTAAAAATATTTCATTGAACACATGTTTCGTGGTTTATTAGAATTCACCCCTAAATACGCGAGCGAAGCTGTGCGCGTCCGCTAGTCATATTATAGTTGAAATGGTCCAGAGAGGGCCGCTCAATAGAAGTTACTGTCAAGGTACACTGTTTCTTAACTTTTTTTGTAGTTACACGCTGCATGTCCTAGGGAGCCAGCCTAGTGTTGTTAAATAAGAGCGAATATATGAACATTGTAGTTCATTCCCCCGAGTAGGCACCCACGACCGTTGCCATTACAGCCACACGCTGCACCCCTGCGCCATGACGGTCTCATCTCATGTAATTTTACATTCAGGCGAATAAGAGAACAATAAACAGTATTGTATTCCGAAGTAACAAGAGTGTGCAATTGACGCATCGCACTGTGGCTTGGGCAAACGCCAAACAATGTGACATTCCGCTATTAGATTATTACTCATACATTTTACATACACTTCGTATAGCTGAAGAATGCGGAAAATAATTTAAATATGAAGCCTTGGAGGTGAGGATTGTTGATGTCTGTTTTTCGTATCAAATGTATATATGTTATATGGTAAAATATTTTTGCTAAATATCTTTCTGCATCTTCATTCATAATCTTTGATGATAATTGGTAATGAATTATTTTCATTTCCTTGCTCAGGCAAATCACGGCGTTAAGTTCCATTAATTAATATTCTAGTATGCTATATATATCTTTACATTTCAAGTTTAGTTCAAAATTCAGTAGGTACATAAGCTATTAAGAACGTCGAGGGGTTGCCGCCGGTCATTTGTGAACGACGGTATTACATCTTGTATGACTTATTTATGGGGAACCTACTCGTAAACTTCACATCCATAAATGTGAAATGTATAATTTTGTCATATTTACCCATTTTAGGGGTCAAATCAAAACACCCTTATGATTTAATATATCGGGTTCAAAATTGTTGCAAAGTTGATTGAATATAATATATTTTTTAAGTTTTTTTTGACAAAATGTCGATTATAATATGTAAAATTGACAAAACAAACAATTTCAAATATTATAATAGTTATCTTTAACAGAATATGAGGACGATTATAATTGTGTTGTCTATTTCATTTACTTATAAAATAAGTTTACAAAAATTAAGTTATTCTATTAGTTATTATTTAAAGTTTTTATAAATAATATTTATATTGCAATCTCAATATAAATAAATAAAAACACCGTCTCCGCAAGTACGCTAGTTAGATATTTACCGCCCACATGCAAGCGTGTACGGCGTGAGGTAGACAATTGGGGCATATTGAGCGAGGCGTGGAACTACTGAATATTCAATCAATAGTGTGAAAGATGCCTAATACTATGCATGTAGGCTTATATATGCCATGCTAGTTTAATGAACTTTGTAAATTAATTTTATTATACAGGATATTGAGGTTGTCGGTTCGATTCTCACTCGAGATTGTGAATTATTTTAATTTTCCCATTTAGGCCAGAAAAAACTTGGCGTTGAGTTCTGAAGGTGTTAGAAAGTTTAGAACGGAGTTTCTTTGAATTAGTTTTTTCTTGCCCTTTCTGCTATATGCCCCATAGATATTTTTTCTTCAGTCTATACTTCCACCGCAGTGTGCACATATAAAATGTACGTATATTCTAATCTATCGGTTATGTAACTAGAAAGTCAATATTTACTTAATTAAAAGGTCCCAAATGTTTGAATCTGCAACCATCGTCGTTTATACAGGGTGGAAGTGTCAGCGCCACTTTAAATGAAACTACAGTTTCAACTACTCTATAAAAGCCTAATATAATTCGGAAAAAAAATAATTCTCAAAAATGAAAAAGTTATTTTTTCAAACAAAATAAATAATAAAATTATCGTTTTAAAATAAAACGCCATTTGTAAAGTATAACATAGGCACGTACACACTTACCTGTCAAAGCGGCAACGTCGCACACGTATGTGTGCGTGACACGAAATACAGGTATGGATAAAAATCGTGAAATGAAAAAAAAATCCTACGTCTAAACCGTTGAGGTACCTTGATTATTTTTTTTAATTCTGGGTTTGAAATATTTTACCCTATATGCAGTTTCAGTAAAAGAAGCGCTGCCTCTTCCACCCTGTATATTTACGATGTATGTATAAGTACACATATCTATCATATGAAGCTCCTCCTTGTACGCCCAGGTTTAGAGACGCGAAACTCAACGCTGTACATTATCTTGTTATCAAAGCGATGAATGAAAAGAGAAAATTAAAATAAGTCATTTTCTTAAATAGAAATCGAATCTAGAACTGTCGCATTTATAGCTAAAGAACTCTCCATCTTACAACATCAAAACGATTTAAAATCCATTTTATTAAAAAATAAATAAATAAAAAAAACCCTCATAATTATTGTAATTTTGTTTCCAATATAGCACAAAATAATTAATCCTGTAAATGAGTGGCTCGGAGAGAATCAAAATGCAAATGACACCTATCGGCCTCAGTTCCGTTAACCGCGGGTATTGGTCCAACTTTCAGGCGATGAATAAAACATAACACTGTCATTTGTAATTTTAAACAGGGCGGCGTCTTGAGGTTTCAATATTACATGGTATAAGTTTTAATATTTAGAATGTTAGAGTGCAGCATATTGTTATGTACGTTAGGTAGTAGGTTCGATTAATATTTATTTTCAGAAGATCGTGGACCACATGATAAGACACTGACAAGTAGGTTTGATTACCACTCGGGGGCTTTCTTCTTAAACTAAATATGTATTTTCATTTCCTCGCTTTGAGAACAAGGCAAAGCGTCTCATAGAGTTTCGCCACACAACAGAGTGTTTTAGCTCTACTCTTTTTCCTCTCTTCTCTTTACATACCTTTCTATTTCTATTCACAGCCCGAAGCTAATAATTTTATTTGAAAACTAAAATGGGCGAAATTTTAAAATGTTAAAAGTGCATCCAAGTATCCCCAGTTGGCGACATTAAAGGAATATTAGAAAGAATGACCACTCTCCGAACATTGTAGATACATTGGGGATTTACTGAATATAGCAAGCAACAAATAAACTTACTTAGAACGTCCCCTTTTAAGTAAAACTTATTGAAATGTCAAAGATCCATAGCAAAGTCGTCTAGTTTATCTATAACATTTACAGTTAAAACTGCTATTAGTTTAGGACATTCCGTGGCCCGGTGCGGTGGCACAATAGAGAGATAATAGTTTTAAGTACTAATTTATATCTAACATTTTTTTGCATGACGAAAGAACTATAATGTATTTCCATTATAGTTGTTTTATAAGAGAAATTATAAAGGATTTCTTTAACTTCACGCTTCTGCGTGAAGTTAGTTAAGTATTAAGTTTCGTATCCGTGTTTCATATATATCTTTCATATAATATCAAATGAAATAAAATATTTTTATATTTAATATATATGTATATAAGAAAATGTATTAAAAATGTATTTCGTCGGCTATAAGTATAATTCACTTCTGTTTCTCTCACGAGGGCTCACAGCTGCTGCTGAGACGTTTTCTCTTTCACAAGCGCTAAAAAGCGCATAAACCGGTATAGCCGATTGTTAAAATCCGTACAAGTTACAAGAGTATGGTGGAAGAAAGGAAAAATATTAGATACGGTAAATAAAGCCTACCACGACGGCCTACGTAACTAACATAAATAAAAAATAAAAAAAATATATGTATATTTTTTTCTTATAGTACCTAAACAGGTGTAAATATATATATATATTTTGATTATTTTAAGAAGTGATCCCTATTTAGAGAGAAGAATCAAAATCATCTTACTCAGTTTTGTTTTTAAAATTCTTTATTAATAAATAAGTAAGATAACAAACATAACTTAAGCTAGAAAATATGTTGTTAACATAATTTAAAAGAAAGGTACTTTATCAGGCTAATAAGGCGCCTCCAAAAGTTTACAAAGTGTAGGTTAAAGAACTTATTAAACAACGTAATTAAGATTCAAACGAGTTGTATGTTATGTATTCAATTCAATATTTTGCGTAAAAATATCGTTCTAAAACTGACAATGAAGGTAATTAATAAATAAAAACTAGGTGTTGTTAACAAAGTTAGGCTCAGTTACGACCAGTAACGAAGCCGCGAGTAGACCTCCCGCGTCCCCCTCGTACAGTCGTACTAGGGCGACAGCGGGGGGAGCGTTTGAGACGCAGCGAGTCCGAAGGCTGGCTGCCGCACTCGCTGGACCGGTTTTAATACACATTCGCACGGAAACAGAACGTGGTGATGGGGCAAGCGGTAAGTGCCGTATCTATCGATATATTTTAAATCTGATATTTTCGTTCGGCCTATTGTCGAGTCTTACTCAGTAAAAATAGTCAAGTTAAAACAAATAAAAAATATACATATCGAAATGAGGTTTCTCCACCTCTTCCTTAAAAAAATTACACATGTATTTTATTCCTCCGAGTGGAAATGGACCCCACAACCATCGCGTTTACAGTCGCACGCTTGAGCCCTTGCGCCACGACGGCCTCAACAAATAAGATATTTTAATATTATGATATTGGCAATTATTTCATGTATTTGTTATACTTGTACCACACGCAAACTCGAGGACGGCGTAAGTGCTCTCCAGACAACCAGTGTATCGTAGATAGTTCACCAGATTTACGAGGTTCGATGCTCGGGCTACTCCATTTCGACTGATATTGTGTTATGCCCTTAATCCATTGAGATTTCGGTTTTAGTACAGGGAGTGTTTCATCCATCTTATGTTATGTATATGTATGGCTCCTAAGTCAAATGTATTTTTGCAAAAGAAGTTAATATATACTTTTTTATATATTGACAAATATATGAAAAAGTATATATCCTGAAATCTATTTGTTGGCAGATTTGGAAAATATCTGACGAATTGTTTTGGGTTCAATTTCCGAAAACATTTTTTTATTAATTTATACTTTTGTAAATATTGTTAAAAAATATTTTTAACAAAACTTATAAATACGTCATCTAAATATAACAAAGAAGACTGAAAAAAAAACATTGTCAGTCTGTATTCCGCCTATAGCAGGATAGAAAGAGGGATCTTAATAATTCTGAGAAGGGATCGCACCCGTTAACTATGATACGCCTTAACTATATAATTACCACCACGTTAACTATACAATTCACCACGACAGCCTCAGAAAGAATCTATAACCAATTATTTTCTTCCGATCTGATTTTCCAAATTTATTATCTTCAGAGAATGGTTAAAAACCATCCAACACAAAAAATATTTAACAAAAACTGTTTGAAACTTAAAAACAATGCGGAATAAACACTCATTTATTTCTCGCGCCATTTAAAATTCGCCGAAGTCGGTCTCTTCCGCACGTTTGTTCTGTTCAAAGCTTTCCTTTCCATCTTGAATTAATTGCGAGTTCGATTGCGAAGGGAACTAAGATACGATATTATTTATGATGCAAATTGTAGGTGCTTGGCTTGGAACGTTGTTAAAAGTATTTTTTTTACACAAAATTGTGTTATTTCTTAGGAATTTCACTTGAGGAATTTCAGTATCTAAGTAATACAGATGTAGGCAGAGGGAACCTAGTGTTAAAACACTTCGTTCCCACAACCCTGACCAATATTGGAAGCATTTTGTGTTGGGAGGCGGAACACAATGCCAAATTTTCTCTTTTTACCAGAGCGAAGAAATGATAAAAGTTTATACCACTGAGTGGATCGAACCCACAACCCTCAAACTTTATTAATCTTAAATTAATAAAGTCAAAGTCAAAGTCAAAATATCTTTATTCCAGAAAAATAAGTGATCAACATAAGCTAAACTAATGTATCCAGTAACACTCACGCCATCAAGCCAGACATCATTCAAAATCGGTTCACTGGTTTAATAGTCACAAGGGAACAAAGGGGTCGACATACATACAAACATATGCGCTAACAACATAACTTTCCTGTTTTTCTTCGTCGCAGTCGAGTAAAAATAAACATGAAACGTTAGGCTTTATATAAAAAAAAAATCATGTTGTATCCTGCTGTTGTTCGCCACGGAATCGGTGGCGGAACTGAACGCAGTGCTTTGTTTTGTACCAGAGCGAGAAAAAGAAAATAATTTATTCCACCCAACAGGAACCGAACCTATAGTCGTTACGTCTACAGTCGGACGCTGCGCCGCTTGTGCGACGGACTGCCTCTATATAAAAATCTATCATTTCCATATCTTTTGTTCGGGCAAAAGCGGTAAATATTAAACTTTATATTTTAGGTGGAATATTGAAAAATCGTTTTGCTGCAAATAAGCCTGTCCCTCCCAGATCGTCATTTACGTGCAGAAAATTGGATATTTTGAACCATCAGCCTTTTCAGGTGTTTAAATTGAAGAAACATTTTAAAATGCCACCTACGTACAGTTTTATCTATGAAAAATATTGTTTGTTTTGGTTATAATTCCAATTTTTATTATATATTATTGACGGAGTTATTCAAAACAGACGAGAAGATTAAAGACCATATACCTTATGTACTCGTATATTATAAACATGCATGTGAAAGTCTTCACTCTTCTCTCTCTCTCACTAAAAAACACTACAATATGTACAAATATGCGCTTTTATTGATCCTGAAAATTAAATATGTGCAGCTTCTGTAATATAATATTGAATCATCAGTTATTTGCTGAACATCAAAGGATACTCCTTTGACACAAACATTGTTGATTTTTTCATTTTAAACGCTTATTGTTTAATAAATAATTATGTATAAACGATTATTAGTTTATTTTATAATTATATTATTAACGGTGTAGAAATATTGTATCGATGTGTTACGAAAAAAATACTTAATTAATAATAATATATTGGATTTCTCTGCTCTTTACTTGAAAAAAAGTTATGATATATCGCTTAAAAAATACACCCAATTTAAATATCATGCTATAAATAAATATATACGTAGGTACGTAACAGTGGCTAGTGCTGAAATTTACTAACCCTACAATTCTAACGGTCACCAGGCTTCAGGGATTTAGAATTGCACGCGTTGCCGGTCTATTTCAGATTTTTACACATCCTACCCTTTGATTAGTATTGAAAACCACTTTTACCAACCATGTTTTACCAATTTAGTATAGCATACATCGCGGTTTTTGTTTTTCTGCTCAAGTTTCCCAAAGAACAGAAACCAGCAATGTATAATGAATATAGAAATTTTGTGTAAAATCGTTTCGTGTAGTGAATCCAGGGAATAAATGATCGTACAGGCCGACAGTAGCCAAAACGAATCTCACGTAAACCTCACGCATTCAATTACTCTTCGCGCGTTTTTCCGCTGGACATACTACTAGGTTACAGTAAGCAATTTGGCTACGAAAAACTGAGTAAACAACGCGATTTTGCTATTGCTAGTGCTATGCAGATTTTCCCAGTTTCATATACGTATCTATATGTATGTATTTAAGAGAGATTTTAAATATTTTTTGAGGTTTTGTGGTCTTATAATAAATTTACTATAGCAAAACAGAAGAAATCCGATTAAACGAACTAATTATTATGCTTGGTGTTACAATAAACGAATATCAGGATAATACAATAATATTCTTGGCTTGGACCCTTGTCCCGCCCTCGGAAGAGTGGTTTTTTCATATTTTTTAAATGTATTTTTTTATAATAATTTATATTTAAAAATGTAAAATGTGTAGGTTGAGAACTAAAGAACTTTAAAGAAATTAATATAAGAAAAATATTATATTCATTTCGGGTTTCGGGTTCCGTGTAAAATACAAATATTTGAACATAAAATCTAATAGCATATAAAATGTACGTATGTATACCTTCACATAAGTCTGTATAATAGAAAACATCTTGCACTATAACAGCGTCTTAGATAAATTATACGAAACTCTCAAAGGACGTACTAAATTTTCGAATATTACAAAATAGATAAAGGACAACAATATCTGATAATACAAGCAAGCCTCTTCGTCTATTTACGAGTATGTCTATGTGATCAAATAAGTAAACTTATACATTTTAGACGTTACTATAATAATACCACAAAATTCTCCGTCGTTGTGTTCCACCACTCAAACACCCAACGCCTCCAGCAAGAATTCAGTGGAAAATGGGGAATGGAGTGTCTTAACACTAGGTTCCTTTTGCCTACCCTGTTGTGTACGGGATACAGCGATATATTTTTATTTTGATTTCAACTTAATATCTGGGGAACACATGTCTCCTTGACCATATTAAATAGAAATTGATGTTTTTGTGCCTAATACAATATACTGTCACGACAACAACAACAACAAAAAGATGATCCACCTTCACCTTAAAAACTTGACTTCGTAAAAACAATTTTATAAAACGTACAATTTAACCTAGTACAGTAGGGTATATATAGTATGAAAGTTTTAATATAGGCATTATCCAAGATAAACAGCGCGTATAAAAGTCACATGTAAAACTGGACGGGAAGGGGGGGGTAGGAGGGAGGGGTGGGGGTTTCAGTTTTTTCCATGTGGGTAGTAAAAACGAGCGTTTTATTGTTTCCTCGGCAAGAGTTAAGAGATTATCGCGGAAGCCTATAACTGTGGCCATAAAAAGTGTCTCTCATATATATTTTCACTTGGTTTGTATACCAAAATTTTTACTTTTCCATTTGAAAAGATACAGTTTATTCATTTATTCGGGTACATCAGCCTGGCAGCCTGGCTGCTTTATGTGTTCCGTCCGCGTCCTGAACAAAAGGTTCAAATGCTTGTGTCGCGAATTACGACTGGATGTACTCGTAGCTTTAGTTTTGCATTTTTTTTATTTTTGCCAAGAACTTTACGTTTTGGTGAGCTTTTTTGCCTCTTTTTGTTGTTTGGCTTGGACTTCGTTACCTCCACTATCTGAGGTTTTGTTTTTACGGTGATAAATGTGGTTTTAGGTCTTCTTTATAATTTTATATGATGAATGTTACACGAGATGGAAATTTTAGGCTTTCCCACTTTAAATAATATGTATTTTTTTAGATTCACGCTGTATTACGAATTTAGAAGGTTAGGTAGAAGGACACCGGGAACCGAGTGTTAAGATTCTCTGTTTCCATTAACAGATTTCCGTTCCTCACTTTTCGCCGAATTCTAGAGTAAATAATATGTTGAGATTACATAAAATACACGACCACTTTGTATCCAATAGCAGGCACGCAACTGCGCCACAATGTTTCTAATATATCTCACTATAAATTATATAAATATAGCTATAAAACATTCTTACATATAATTTTATATACATATACTTAATTAAGTTTAAAATTATACAGCTATATGAAAATTTTCATTGTTAAAAGTTTTCCATCTTCTCTCATTTCCAGCACAATTGGTCCAAGCAAAGGAGTTTCTCAAAGTAAAGCGTAACGACTGTATCATCCTGCCCGCAATGCAGGTAGACTGTAGAGTTAGCTGTCAGTAAACTTGTAATTAAACTTGTAATTACCGGGTAATGAACAATTTATAAATTATTACTGTGGTAATATTTGTTTTTTTTTAGTTGCACGCTTTATCCCGCATAAAGCAGTGTAGGTAGAAGAAACCCAGTGTTAAGACAATCCGATCCTCGTTATCTTTTTTTTAAATTTTTAAATATCTGCAATGTAGATGAAGACAATTAAAATTTTCACTTTCCACGTTCCTCATTTTGAAACGTAGCCTGTCAAATAATATAATATTATAATGAAAATGAATCTGATAAATTCAGATATAAAAGAAATTCGTTCAAATCAATAAAAAGAGTTTTCTTCTGCATAGCACGCTAGTACGAAAATTTCAATTCATATTTTAAAGTAGTAATTTTAAATTATTTGAAAAACAAGCGAGACTCGCTCTACTCGAACTCTGTGAAATTTATACAAACACAAATATACTATTTCTTTTGGAAATATTCGCTCTCGATTGGGCGTAACCAGACGGCATGTCAATTTAGAATATAGGTATCTATTTGATTCGACATTCGATGGAGATGCCATTTTAGAATTTGATATAAATACTGAATTTTGGCACAAAAAGAACATTCACAAAAAAAATTCTAGCAGGGTAGGTTGCGTAACATAATTCAACGCTGCATATTGTCTTCTTACCAGAGCAAGGAACTGACAATCATAGATCATTCCCTTAAGCAAGAATCAAACTCACAACCGTCGGATTTACAGTAACACGACCACGGCCTGAATGATATTTAATTAGTAACCATTTATATAAATAAGTATTAGGCCATTGAAAACTTAATAATCTATTTATTTCCGCGAGCACTCGTATATACTCGTATCACACGTTCGGTGGACGCTGCGGTCGAGTTGTATTAATTATATATTTATATTGGCGTCGCGGTAATTGTAAATAAACAATAACAAGCGATGTGCGGTGTTATTGAAAAATTTGTATTATTAATTATGCTATAATTGAATTGGTAATTGAATGGATTTGGTAATTATAGTGGTTGTTATATTTTATTTCTTTTCTTTAGTCTGGGGCAGGTACTATAAAGTAAAAGGATTTAAAAATGATTACTTGTTTTGATTTAGTAATATTTGTTTAGTTTAATGCTATTTCCCGGACACAGTAGGGTAGTAAAAGAGAACTTAGTGGTCAAATACTCCGATCCCCATCGATACACTTCGCAAGGCGAAGAAATGAATAATTAACCCTAAATCGCAAGCTTGGACTCTACGACACGTATTAAATCCGAGTTCACAGTTTCTTAACACTAGGTTTCGAGGTTCTCTCTGCCAACCTTGCTATGTATAGTGAAACAAAAATATATACCTATTGATATTTCAATTCAAAACTTTACTATCAAATAAAGTCCAAACAACACTTAGCACAATATGTTTTAATCGCTCTATATCTTTTGTGTTCCTTTTTAACTTTTGTGATTAATACGTTACGGTCGCAGATATGTAGTAGTTCAAGTGTTTCTGTCTTTAGTTTCATTTAGTTTTGTATTGTTTTTCGCGATAAGGAGAGCAGAGCTTGGGAACATAATTTTCCTTGCAATTCTCTGGACGAGTCGAATTTGGTGATAGCATGTGCTAGAATATTTCTTTTTAGTTTCACCTTGTATCCCGTAAATATTAAGCTAGGCAGAGGGAACTTGACCGTCTCCACACAGAATTTGGAAAATTCGGCGGGACGTGGAAA
This sequence comes from Heliconius numata, assembly GCA_016802625.1. NCBI lineage: Eukaryota > Metazoa > Arthropoda > Insecta > Lepidoptera > Nymphalidae > Heliconius > Heliconius numata. The sequence goes on from JAEBDU010000071.1 coordinate 810,310, forward strand.
ATGGAGTGTTGTAACGAAAGGTTCTCTTTGCCTACCTTGTTATGGGGGATATAACATGAAGATTTTTTTTCAGCTTCATACTGTATGCTGCATACAGCAGGGTAGCCAGAGAGATTCTAGTTTAGAACACTCCGTTCCTAATTTCCCGTCGAATTTTCGACCCATTGCGTATTGAGTGGCGGAACTCAACGCCGCTCTTTGATTTGTTACTCATGTACCTAATTGCATACGGTTTTTTATAATAATTTACAATATTCCCTAAAAAGAGATCAAACCTACATCAACACTGTGCCATCAATTATATGATAAATATGCTAATATATTATATGTAATATAAACGGGGTTTGTAGGTTATTCATAGCATGTGGCTGCGGCTAAGATGAAATTTATTGCGTGAAATTAGTAGCAGTCACCTGACATACTTCGCGTTGAGTTACAGACAGTCCGAGCCTTGCATATCAAATGTTGCTTCGTGAGAATAATATTATGTAACTTTAACGAATTTAATTATTAAAGAATGTATGCTGCATATATATTGCATATAGCTACGGTACGTAACGGGAACTTAAAATTAGGAACTTCCTTTCCCTACTTTCCGCCCAAAATTCGGGATATTGTATGGTTATACAGCGTGAAGGTAAAAAAACTAACTATTAGTAATTTCTCTGTCTGGAATAGAAGCATGTGAGATATTTAAAAAATATTTTTATGACTAGTAGAATCGCATAATTTGAGCTGTATCCTGCATATAGCACTGTAGTCAGAGGTAACCACATGTTGAGACACTCGATTCCACACTTTCAATCATTTTTTTGAGACATTACGTTTTGAGTGGCGGGTCTTAACGTCACGTTTTGTCTTGTTACCAAAGCAAGGAAATAATAATAATATTCATTTCCTCGAATAAGAAACGTATCAACAATCGTCAGATTTAAAGTCAGATGCTGTTCTGCCGCGCCACGACAGCCGCAAACACTTACTCTATGGTAGAGTGGAGTCAAAAATCAATATCATATACTATATTGTTTTATGAAAATTATTATAACGTTTGAACTCATTAACCTACGTAAAGGCTCGTACAAATAAACAATTGCGCTACAATAATATTGCTAACAAAGTAAACAACATATACTTAAAATAAAGATTAATCTATATTGTTAAACGAAACAGGCAACTTCACGTGCTTTACACGCTTAATTACAAGTTCAAATGAGTATAACATGTAGTATGTGACAGCTTTATTTGATGTTTAAGAGGGTTTTCAGTTCGATTTTAGATATTGTATAATATAATTTTATATCCTAGATATAGGAGGTTAGTGAGACCAGTGTTAAGTCTCTCTGCTCCACACGCGTCGCATATTTGTTATTGCATGTAGAGTGTTCACACTCCACAATGTCTCGACAATCTATACCTACTTAATGTAAACAATGTAAATTGGAATATAAAGAATATAAAAATTAAAACTTAGAACAAAATAAATAGTGATTTTAAAAAAAATAATTTAATTAAAAAATGTACTACCTAAATATGTATGTTCCTGTATCTTGTACCTATCCTATATCTTATAAAACAAAGTCGCTTTTCGTGTCTGTCTGAACTTTCTAACTCTTCTTCTTCTAAACCACCCAACGAATTTTGATGCGGTTTTCACCATTAGGTTGATTATTTCTCAGGGAAGGTTTATATATAGTTTATTATTTGTACATTCTTATGTAAATTAACATATATACGATAAATGTGTATAAAGTCCTACCCGTTGAGACACTTTCGCGCATGCGCTGCTAAAATGGTAAGTACTACATGAAAATAATGTACTGGAGTATTGTTCCTCTTAATAAGATCTACAAAAAAGTCTCCGACAGCATATTCGTATCTTTTAAGAATAACGTGTAGTGATCATATTTCTGTCTAAAAATTGTAATTTCAATATATTTTTTATTGTGAGGGATATTTTTCCATAATGGTATTAATCCTTATGCTTTAAAATACTTTATTAAATTTATACGTTAAACGAAGATAAAATTTGCTTTTTACAATATTTCGAAATTGCGAATAGTTTTAGAGAAAAACGCATTTAATTGTTGACACATCACGCCGTTCACACATCAACTGTATCGAGTCAAATTTCACTTATCCCTTACTCACAACATATAAATAAGTATATTAGTTACGTTGGCCATTTAATGAAGATCAAAACTGTCTTTTACTGTTTTTCATCTTAATAAGCACTTTAGAAGTTGTTACAATATCAAAAAATCCTTGCTGCGAAACGGCTCGCCACTCGCCATGCGTCCCGCGACGTTTTGCTTATACAAGCGCGTCCGCCGCGTCCGCCTGCATTACACGCATCGGTGGTTCAGTGGTAGAATGCTCGCCTGCCACGCGGGCGGCCTGGGTTCGATTCCTAGCCGATGCATTCTATTTAATTTTCCTCACAAGCAGCCACGTAGTGCTTGCTTTTCATCAGAGACAGAATACCCTCTTCAGCATTAACCACAAGCTCGAAAAAAAAAAACCCGCCTGTCTCTATAGCAACGAAGATTTAGATACGTTTGCACGTATTGGATAATTGGAGTTGAATGTATTATTTCAGCGCGATATATTTGGTTTCATATTTTTTGTAGTAGTTATTAGTAGGTAGGTTTTTGTTTATAAATTCTTCCGTTTAAAAATAGTCATTTAACTATCTAAAATAGTTATTTAAATATATTTTAATAAGTACTTGAAAAGATTAGTACCACAGATTTAAAATTAGGGTACCTACTAAAAAATCCTTGCTGTGTAAAACAATTGGAAAATCCTTATTGAAACTACGAAAATGCGGGTTGCATTATGGTTTAATTAATTTTCACATTATCTTAAGTGCTTTGCAAATATACATTATATGAATAATCCAGTAATTAAAGCGGGCGAAGCCGCAAGAAGGTCGCTAGTATCTTATAAAACAAAGTCGCTTTTCGTGTCTGTCTGAACTTTCTAACTCTTCTTCTTCTAAACCACCCAACGGATTTTTATGCGGTTTTCACCATTAGATCGAGTATTTCTCAGGGAAGGTTTATATATAGTTTATTATTTGTACATTCTTATGTAAATTAACATAAATACGATAAATGTGTATAAAGTCCTACCCGTTGAGACACTTTCGCGCATGCGCTGCTTTAATGGTAAGTACTACATGAAAATAATGTACTGGAGTATTGTTCCTCTTAATAAGATCTACAAAAAAGTCCGCGACAACATATTTTTATCTTTTAAGGATAACGTGTAGTGATCATATTTCTGTCTAAAAATAGTAATTTCAATATATTTTTTATTGTGAGGGATATTTTTCCATAATGGTATTAATCCTTATCCTTTAAAATACTTTATTAATTTTCTACGTTAAACGAAGATAAAATTTGCTTCTTATACTATTTCGAAATTGCGAATAGTTTTAGAGAAAAACACATTTAATTGTTGACACATCCCGCCGTTGACTCATCAGCTGTGCCGACTCAAGTTTTACTTATCCCTTACTCTCAGCATATAAATAAGTATATTAGTTACGTTGGCCATTTAATGTAGATCAAAACTGTCTTTTACTGTTTTTCATTTTAATAAGTACTTTACAAATTGTTACAATATCAAAACATCCTTGCTGCGAAACGGCTCGCACACTCGCCATGCGTCCCGTGACGTTTTGCTTATACAAGCGCGTCATGAGCAGGCAGCCCGGGTTCGATTCCCGGCCAATGCATTCTATTTAATTTTCCTCACAGGCAGCCACGTAGTGCTTGCTTTTCATCAGGGACAGAATACCCTCTTCAGCATTAACCACAAGCTCGAAAAAAAAACCCGCCCGCTATAGAGGCATAGCAACGAAGACTTAGATGCGTTTGCACGTATTGGATAATTGGTGTTGAATGTATTATTTCAGCGCGATATATTTGGTTTCATATTTTTTGTAGTAGTTATTAGTAGGTAGGCTTTTGTTTATAATTTCTTCCGTTTAAAAATAGTCATTTAACTATCTAAAAATAGTCATTTAAATATATTTTAATAAGTACTTGAAAAGATTAGTAGCACAGATTTAAAATTACGGTACCTACTAAAAAATCCTTGCCGAGTAAAACAATTGGAAAATCCTTATTGAAACTACGAAAATGCAGGTTGCATTAGAGTTTAATTAATTTTCACATTATCTTAAGTGCTTTGCAAACATACATTATATGAATAGTCCAGTAGTAAAAGCGGGCGAAGCCGCAAGGGGGTCGCGAGTATAGTTATAAATTTATTTCTTTTGTTTAGATTTCATAGGCTTACAGGCGTTACTCTTATATGGTAGAAACTGTTAAAGCGCAGTGGGATAGCGCCTAACTGTAAAAGCATTGTTGTATCGCTGCTCTGAAATCTTTTTTATTTAAATTATATTATATTTAAATAACTTACGTCTCCTCGCTCTGGTACACAAACCACGGCGTTAAATTCCGCATGTCAACACACGGTGATCTCAAAAATTGGGCCTAAACTGGGACATAGATCTCCAACCACCCATGAACCTGCATTCATTACCTTTCGCCTTTCCCTTACAAAGGTAGGCATTCTAGCGATTTCCATATAAGTTATTTACAAGATACGTACGAGTACGTACCTTACCTGAGATTATCTAACATAAACTATTTAGTAAGTGTGTCTGTGTGTCGCGACAGACAGACGTGAGGTAGTTTACTGCATGTAATAAATCTAAAGCTAGCTAGGAATTAACCTTATTATATTATAAATTATAATTATTATATTATTATATGGTATAGTATAATAACTTTATGTATATATTTATGAGTATTTTGTAACTTCAGCCTGTACGCACATAACTGGGAAGTCAGAGGGAGTCAGGTAACATGGTATTAAGTCTATTCCCATTAAGACTAAGACCATTTTCCTTTTTTTAACGAATTCTGGAGGCATCGCGTGTAGAGTGGCGGAACTCAACGCCGCAATGAATATTATTTGGGCCAGGAAATTAATATTATATTAGAAATTTAAATATTCTGTCGAGCAAGAATCAAACACACAATCATCAAGCTACTAACTACTTCACTACAGAGCATAAGTAAAAACTAATTTGGTAAATATTAAAGAATTTATCCCAATAACGTGTCAATCCCAATCGGCCGGATTTGCATACAATGAATATTTGTTCTAAACATTTTGGCACTAGCGATGGTCTGCAAAGGGAAAAACAAACAAGTTTAATTCTTATCCCGACAACATAAGGTTCATATTTAAAAAGAGACTAAACAGTATTATTCTGTTTCCCGCAAAGAGTATTTCACACGGAAATCGAAGTTTTGAAATGAATTGTTCCAATTTAAGTCATTGCGAGTTAGTTCTAGAGGTGCTTGATAATGGTAAATTGAAAGTCTTTTCATTTTGTCCAAGTGTTATTGATTTTTTTTAGCTTTACGCTGTAAAGAGGGAACTTGGGAACTAGTGTTAAGACACTTTATTCCCATTTAGACACTACCATTCCCCACATTCTGAAGGCATTGCGTGTTAAATGGCGGAGATCAATGGAGCGCTTTGCTTAGTTTAGTTACCAGAGCGAGAAAATTAAGATATTAAATATTTTATTACCTCTAGTGGGAATTGAACCCACAACTTCCACGCTTTAGCCCACAATGTGTCGGCATAACCTAATACTATAGGGATTACAAAATTTAAAACGATGACTAATTTGTAATTTTTTCTCATTTTGGTAAAACAAAACGACGTTGAGTTCCAATCAACAAGAAATACTTTGAAAATGGGATTGATGAAGGACAGAGTGTATCAACACTACCCTTCCAGAAACATCTTTTAAATTATATATATTAAAAAAAACAAAGAGAACACTAGTCCAGGAGGTTTCTGTTTTAAACCATTATATCCTATGTTCCACGTACCTGATACACGTTCACCAAATAACCCGCTCGTCCGTTCATTAACTTTGTTTATCGTGCTTTGAATTCTAATGCGCTTAATTTATACATTTTGTTTTATTTTCACGCATCTCTGGAAAATCTGGTAGTCGTGGCAGTATGGCTGTAGATGACAGTTGTGAATTCGATTCCGTATGAATTATTTAATACTTTCATTTCCTTGCTCCGGTAACAAGACAAGGCTCGGCGTTGAGTTCCGACTCTCAACATTATCAAAATGTTGGTGCAATGTCTCAAAAATTCGAAATTCGAATTTCGTGGGAAATAGAATGTCTTAATACTAGGTTATCACCTACCTTGCGCGCGCTTATAGAGGGCACGAGATTATAACATTTTTGAATTAATAAATTGTATTAACTAAAGAAAAGCTCTTTTATGATACAACAGCTGAGATATGTGATGGTTGTGAATTTAATTTTTACCTGTATTATATATTTATTTTATATCTGTACTTTATATTTTAAAAATATCTGTGTCTTTTTGATATTTCTACCGCCATTCCATAATTATTATCTTTAAATCTGGTGAAAAGTAGAAAACTAGCAAATTTAAGACTAAGTTATTCCTGCCTATAGCTCTGATATAGGTGAGATATATGAAAAAATAAAAGAATAAAAGGACAAACGGCCATATTATAAATGGAAGCTTATAAAAAAACATTTCGAAATAAAATAAAAATTTGCATAAAACACGGCTCATAAATTATGTTACAATCTAGATTTAAGTTCATGCCTTCCACGCTAATGACATGCATGCAGTGAAAAAAAAAATACAAAAGGTACCAGTATTAATAACGACCGCGATTATAAAATAATTAGCAAGAAATTATAAGCAATCTTATCAAGAGGCCCTTGTGACATAGAGGCACAAACTGTAAACGCAATGGTCGTGGGTTTGATTCCCAATTGGTGGAATGAAATATTTAATATTTTTATCTCCTCCCTCTGGTAACGAGGCAAATTTGGACGTTGAGTCCCGCCATTCAAAACGCAATGCATCCAGAATCCAGCAGAAAGTGGAGAACGGAACTGTCGTAATGGAAACAGAATCTGTTAACACGAGGTTCCCAATTTCCCCCATCGAATCCCGCGGTGAGCGGGCCGCAAGTATATTTGTCTTCAATTTAATTGGGTTCAAATCTCGCTATATTTAAATTTTTATACGTTTTCTACATTAATAGATTCTATATACCTCCTAAAAAGTTGAGACATAATTAATTCACTATTAAAAAAATCCACACAAAATTTCAGTTCAAAATTACACAATGAAACTATTTCTATTCAGTAAAGCAATTTAATTTGCAAATGTGGCCCTCATCTTCTAAACATACAGTGTTTGTTTTCAATTTATCACAGTTCGGGATCATAGCAAACAAACTGCTGATTAACATGTACCGGCTAAGGTCTATTTTGCCACCATAATTGAGGCTTTTGAGGTCGTGGTGGCGCAGTGGTACAGCTTGTGACTGTAAACGTAATGATTTTGGGTTCGAATCCCACTCGGTTGAATAAACTGTTTGATATTTTTATAACCTCGATTTGGAATCAAGACAAAAAGATGGAGAACGGGGTATATTAAGGATTCCTCTGCCTACTCTGTATGTCCAGGGTACCTACAGCTTGAAGCTTAAAAAATGTGGCAAAACACAAGACCATTAAATAAAAAAAAAATCAATTACTAATTCTAGATTGTAACTTAGGTACAGATAGAATTTCCATTAAAGCTAACAAGCCGTGTTATTAGAAGCTGGGATGCGGTCGATGCCCGAACAACATATGTTCAGGACTTTTTTATGGTGTTCGTTTGGACTAAGGCTTTGTTTGTACTATCAACTTGTTTTTGCTTTTCTTCACGTAGCAGGATAGGAAGAGATTATGTAGGATTAAAACACTACGTTTTACTTCTTCTTGGTCGTATCCACCGTGACTGATGATGGTGGTTGGTAGTCTTACGAAGACATTTTCCACAGTAGAGCAGAAGACATCCTCAGTAGCGTGAGTTAAAACCAACAACTACTAATTTGAACTCATAAAACACGAGTTTACATAGCAGAACTAAGCTCTCCAACTAAATAAATATGTAACAAATTTAAGTAAAACATAAAGATAAATATGCCCACCGTGAATCATTTCAAGTGACAGATTGGTAATATAATGGTGGTGTGTTAGATTCCTAGTCGTAAGACAACACGCGGTAATCAATATGGATTAGGCATAAAGTGTAGTACCTGGTATTTAGGGCCTCCTGCAACTGCGGAAGATACATGCACATGCACAACACGTAATGTCTCAATAACTGAACGCAAAATAAGGAACAGAGTGTTTTAACACTAGATTCTTTCTGGCTGCCCTGGTATATGTGGGATACAGCGTGACGCTTTATATAAAAATTGAAAATCTGAGTATTATTTCCTACCATTTAGCATATCAAGCGCCCCTTCTGTATACAGCCTTTCAAACATGTGCTATTAATATCGGTGGAAAATTTCTGAACTTTTAATTCAACAGCACTTTTTGTTTTGTTTTGTCGCCTCACTATTTATTGTCGATTGTTTTGATATTGTTCGTGTATTGTGTTTATTGTTCTTTTTGTACACGTTTTGCAATTTAGCTTTCATCGATAGAATGTTTATAGCAGTTTCACGCTTTTTCGAGCATTGTGGGGTAGGCAGAGGGAACCTAGTGTCAAGACATTTCGTTCATTATTTTCCATTCCATTTTCGAGATATTGCGTATGGAGAGGCGATACTTAACGTTTTTATTATTATTAACTAGTTGTTTGCCCGCAACTTCGTTTGCGTGGACTTTATGGCTCTTGCCATGCTACTTTCATTTACTATCCGTTGTGATCAATCACGTAAGATTCAAACCTTACGCGGTGCTTTGTGTTAAAAGAGCGGCGAAATAAAAACAATTTAATTATAATTATTTCTATGAGTGGGTGTGAATTCATAACTATCGCAATTACAGCATCCATTGTGCCTCTGCGTCCCAACTGATCTCGATCTTTTATTATTTATAATAATTAAGTTGGGCTTTTTCAATTTTATCTATCACATAGCCCAGAGATTTATTTTTTTAAAATATCAATGGAAAATTACCAACACACGTGGAACATCTTTAAGTAATGTGACATTTCAATATTTCTTATGGATTGTTACAGCTCAACTCGACACCTCAGCGAAGAAATGAAATCGTGAAATATTTCGATTCCTCAAGTGGAAATCGAACCCACAACATGTCGTCTTTACAGTCATACTTTGTGCACCACGACTGTTCTCATAATATCTATCACATACTCGAACAAATAATTAAATGTCAAATTAATAGTTTTCTTTTTTTTGAAATCGCTTAAAACATGAAAATAAACTTACATTTGTTTTAAAAACCAAATTATTATTTTTTTCTTACATAATATTCAAATATAGAAATAAACAAACACGTTAAATACGTATTCGCAATATCACAGATGGTAAGGAGCGGTAGTAAATAATTCACCCGACATCTGGGCGCGTCCCCTTCTGTGTCCTACGTTTGCGAGATACGGTCACACCCACTAACCTATAGAATTCCACGTATAGTAAAGAACAACGGAATGCAATTTATATAATAAAATATATTTTAAAATTTAAGATCAAAATACGGCTTTAAATTCGGCCACGCACGCCAATGTCTGGAAAATTGGGCGGAAAGTTGGGAATGGAGTGCTCCTTTCTAGCTATTCAGTTATGTGGGAACAGGCGTGAAGCTGTTTTTTTTTAAATTTCAATATAGTGTTAAGATCATCTATACTCCCTTTGCGTTCCTTCCCTAAATCATTCATTCGTGTTAGGCAAGTGATTTTTATAAACTAATTTATCTCAAAAGAATATCATGATTTTTTTCAGCTTTATGTTGTATCTTGCAGGTAGTAGGGTAGGCAGAGGGAACCTAGTGTTAAGACCAGTCTCTCCACACTTTCCGCCGAATACTGAACACAGAGCGAGAAAAATTAAAATAGAATATATTTCATTTCCTTGACTGGGAAATAACTTTTTTTAAATAACTTTTTTTTTACAGAAAAACGCAATAAATATTAATTCTATAGATTTATATGCCGATAATTGGATAGTAAAAGAGTAGTTTCGGAACACTTCACGTTCTGCGCTTTTCGTCCCAAATCGAGACATTACGTTTTTAGTAACAGTAGTACCTAATATTGCTAGTAATATCTCTTAGAATAAATACATGTAGAGACAACTTTACAAAACCTAGTGCAGCTGAAAATGATAGTTCTCTGCAGAATATTCAGGTGTAGAAATTTCACGGTAAAGTGATGGAATAAATGCTCACTTGAAACTCACGTGAGGAAGTCGGATTTGGCTAATTTTTACTTTCTTGGATATTTTATCGAATAGATGCGGTATTTTTTTTAAAAATATAAAACTCCTTTTCTTTAGCTTCACATTTTATCCCACACATAGCAGGAATCTGGGAACCTAGTATTAAGGCACTCCGTTCCTCATTAAGACACTTCCGTTCCCCACTTTCTGCCGTTTTCTTAAGGCATTGCGTATCGAGTGATGAAATAGAAACATTAAATATGTCATTACTCCGTAATGGGAATCGAACCTACAACCGTTACGTTTAAAGTCGCACTAATGTGCCACTGCGCCACGTCGACCACAAATATTCTACAGAATTCGTATACGTGATGTAATACTGTCGCGGGGGTCTTGACCCCCATCGCTCCCAAGAGGATCCTTTGAGGCTACGCAACACGACCCAAAGATATACTGATACTAAACGCGAGATTGTACGAGTTCGCTGTGTAAGCGATAAGAGCTATGAATTTTTGTATGTAATATGTTTGATATATGTATGTGTATGATAATAAATTTGTATTCGTTTTTTTCGTTTTTATCGCGCATATAACTAGTTAGGCAGAAGGAATCTAGTAGGTACTAAGATTCTACGTTCCCCACTTTCCTTTTAAATTTCGAGTCATTGTTTTGTTGCCAGATTGAGGAAATGAATATTAAAAATAATTTATTGAGCCGATTGGGAATCGAATGCAAAACCCGCGTGTTTAAACATATAATATTAAAAATTGTAATAATCAACGTGATCGAATTCAGGTTATGCTTCCATTAAAAAAACCGGTCAAGCGTGAGTGAAATCCTCGGTGGGCTCGCCCACAAAGACAGGCCTTCCTTTTTCCCTTAAAAGGTACGGAACCCTAAAAATAATATTATTTATGTTTTTCGAATTGGACCAGTGGTAAAAACTACTGGTCCAATTTGAACTCAGAAGAGTTTAGCGAGTTCAACCAAACAAATTCCTTTACACTGAACCAACAGGACCATTAGTCTACATTTATTACCAAACATTTGATGACATGAATTTACGTATAAAAGTGTTTATGTTAAGGAGATGACTTCGCTATATTGGAATTGATTGTCGGAAAATTTTGCGTATTGACTGAATACTTATGGTGATATAGTGATAAGTGAAAAGAAATAATATGAGGCAAAAGAGGCAGTCTTACTGTAGCAACGGTTGTGAGTTCAATTCCCACTCGGAGGAATAAGTGATTTTAATTTTTTTACTCTGTCAACCAGAAAAAGCACGACGTCGTACAATCAGACAAAGTCAACGGCAAATACTATCATAATATGTAATAATCAAAATAACAACCCCGACCTAAATACAGAAAGGGCTAAACTTCGTCCATCTATTCAAAGGTACCTTCCTGGCTTTTACAAATAAATCAATGCCTACACTCAAGGCGCCGATATTCACACATCAGTAGTTTTCTGTGGTCTTATCGTCTCAGCTAGATGTGGGGATCGTCTGAAAAACTTTATCTTAGCTCAGCCCTTGATTTGGAGATTAGGGAATGACTCAAATGATGCAAAAGATGCCTTTACATAAATTGTTGTTTCTTTATATTTGTTGATGATTTAAGATCATGAGGTACAATGGAAAATAGAGTGTCTTAATACTTTTCTCCTGTCTTTTGTATTACATTAATTACCTATTTAAAATTAATAATAAATATTTATACAAAACTATTTTTTTATAGAATCGAACCCACTACCGACAGTATATAAAGTCACAAACTGAAATTGCCAGTCATTCCTTCTAAAATATAGTACAAAGCGTTATGCACAATGAACATTTATAATAGTGCACCTTTACGATGCCGCGATAACGTCATGCACGGTAAAAGCCAAACAAAATGCGCTTTTAGAACGGCCAGCGATTTAGAACACGATGTTTTATATGTAATTTTTCTTTGAAATTCACGCATATATCGCCGTTTTTGTGAGAAAATAGAGTTTGGACACTACGTTTTTATGTTTTAAGTGTTTGAATTGTTTTAAATGTTATATGAAAAAAACTGCTACAATTTTTAAGGTAGTGTGTATACTTCACTGTGCCACGACAGCGAGGTGTTGCATTTTGAGTACTGAAACTCTTTCCACGCATTGATAACAAGACAAAGCACGGCGTTGAGTTCCGTCACTTCACACGTTCGAAAATTGGGCGGAAAGGTGCTCTAAGTTTCCAGGTTCCCGTTGTCTACCCTTGCTACAAGGGGGATAAAGGTACAAAAAAATGAATATACCTACATGAAGAAACGTTCCATACCACTAGAAAAACCCACTGAGTCCCTTAAGGGCAACAAAGTAAGCTACGGTACTACTTTTTCCTCTCACAATGTGATTCTCTTCATGCATAGACTCAGGGGACTATTCGAACTTTTAAACTACTTAATTATTTAGTTTATCTAACTTTTTTGTTCCTTTCGTAACATCTTTATGTGGATCGAGTATTTTTGTTTCGTTCTAACTTAGAAGTTTATATGTTTACTAGCGATCCACTCGCGGCTTCGCCCGCTTATACTTTTTATTTGTTATATTATAGCTAAATTAAAAAAAATCTTTTACGAATATTGTAGTTTATTTAGTATGCTGATGTATAAGTTATATTAATGAAAAGGTTTATCACGAATGGTTCAGTAGTTTTTGTGTGAAATTGCATAAAACATCTATCTTCACAAACTTTCCCATTTATAATTTTAGTAGGGCTAGTTGCCGCCCACAGTTTCGATTACAGGGACTCTAAGACGTAAAATACCGCCTTTTCCCTTTTTCGTAGGAATTTCGGGAAATCTCTTACTGCTCTCCAAGAAACTTATATGGTTTTGGATATCTATGCTACTTGTTTCGGTTGTGCGTTGTGTGTCACTCAATATCGAAAGTATTGTGTATACCAACTTCAGTTGCTTTTAATTTAAGGTATTCGCAGCATATATCGGAACAGGTTGAGAACCTAATGTGGAAACAGACCGATTTCCATTTGTTTTCTTTCTAGCATAACAAATAATGATGATTAACATATAAAATTAGTCTTCCGAGCGGGAATCGAATAAGCAACCACCGTATTTACTATCAAAAGCTATTCTACCACAATCTCACATAAAATACAAAGATATAAAAATAAAAAGTTGTGTCATATTTTCGTAAACCCGCTAATAAAACCTCAAACATCTTAGTTGCATTCCGAGTTCAGCAATAAACGATAAGGCCGACAATACTGAACCCTTGCCTCAGTTTTATTGCCCTCAAGAGGCAGTAACGTAGAGACGATGTTTAAGAGAATCCACTTTATAGCCTAACTATTTTATATCATATGTATCACTTTGTGATAAAAATGACAATTTTGTATTGTCGAATATAAGGAAGACGTGTGACGGTTTGATTCCTGCTTGGGGTAGTTACTTATTTTCATTTCTTCGGCCTGGTAACAAGTCAAAGTGCGGAGTTGAGTTTTGCTACTTAACTTGCAATGTCTAAAAAATCGAGGAGAGTTGAGAACTTAATGTCTTAACTTCAAGTTGCTGCGCTTACGCTATTATATGCCGGATAGGCGTAATGTAAAGCTACAAAATTCTGCCTATTTACAGAAAATTAATATATAATTTTTAACCGATTTGTATTAGAAAGAGATTTTCAATTTGACTGTTATAATTAAAATTAATGAATATTTTTTCTTATTTTTCAATGTTTTGTTATACAAAGTGGCGCTGAGTTATGCCACTCAAAAAACAATATCAGCAAACAGAGTGTCTTAACACTAACTGTGCTCTGCTTATCCTGCTATACAATATTTATATTAAATTTATTTTCATAAAAAAAAAAACATTGTAAGTAACCAATTCCTTCTCATATCTATCATATTAGAAAAGTCTTCAAGAGGTGACGACAAAGAAATTGCGGTACAAATGAAATATTCGTGTAAATGTTCGATCACAACGGTATCGCTGGGGGGATCTATTATGAGAAAACGACGCACCTATATAAATTGGCTTTTTGAAGGATTTTTTCTCTCATATTTACTTTTTTTTATAATTTGAGAAAGCATAAAGGGCAAAATGGTTCACAGACAAACTCTTCAGGTTTGTTTGCATGACTGCTTATTTCAAGAACTACGGGTTCGAATTTAAAAAATATTTTTTGTGTTTTTGATATTTATAATATTTGTCGAAGATGGCAAAATGCTACTCGTAAATTACATATTTAAAAAATGTGTATATTCACTTCAATGCAATATTTATCTAATAATTCTTAACGTTAGAAGTCGTCGTGGCGCAGCGGCACGTCGCGTCGTTTAACTATAAACGCAACGGTTGTTAGTTAGATCTTCAATTCCTTTTCGGACTTTACTTTGATAAGAAGATAAATTGCGACTTTAAGGTCCACCACACACAATTGGATGGTAAGTGGGGAACAGAGTGTTTTGACACTAGGTTCTCTTTATCGACTATGCTGTATGCGGGATGCAGGATAACCTTTAAAAAATACATTTAGAGCGAATGTCAAACGTTTCCTGCACAAAAAAACACGTTACGCATATACAATATACATACTCGTATATCATAATAAGCGTTACAAGCCTCATAAATTTAACGAAACACTCCAAATAAAACTGCTCAAATGTTGCGAAATGAACGAGAAAAAAAGAATATCATTCTATATTCATAGAAAATTTAGAATTATTATTATCTAATGAGTTTGTGAACATGCATAAAATATGAGAGACCCACTCTGCCTTTCTTTCGGCGGAAAAGTGCCCTCACGGTTCGTGTCAAGATGTTATTTCCACGGAATAATAAATTATGGTTATCTCTCTCGCCAACAATTATTTCGGGCTTGGCCCATCTTTAACAATTTGTTGAGGGTGCGACAAAAGAAATGCTATTCATATTTTTTCTGGGCGTTTGTGTTGGTGTCATAAGGGAATTTTTGTAACGTAATTTGATCTTGTTTATCTTAGCTTCACGCTTTCACCTTATCGGGGTAGCCAGAGAGACCGGAGTGCCGAACCTCACGATCTTTGCAATCCTCTTTCGCCTCGTCCACTGTCATCAACCTCTTCATGATCTGGTTCTGTTTCCTTTTTCAGCTTCATGCTGTATGTCTTTTTAATAATTATGGTTGGCAGCTTATTGTCAACATAAGGATTTAATGCTTTTCATCTGATCTCCAGACTGGACTTTGCGCTTTATTTCACAGGCTACAAAAAATTCGTTCATCCAAGTGGAAGCCCACAATCAAAAGATCTGATGATCACAAAATATCTGTCCCAAAGGGCCACAGTGGCCTCTGTTCATTTTGGTTGTTATCTTTTAGCGTCACGTACCTCCGGCATATAGCATAATTAGTAAAGGAAACTTGTTTTAAAACACTCCAGTCTCGACTGTCTGTCCATTTTTACATAATACATTCACTTAGGTTCATTTAAATCTAAGCACACATTTAACTCAAACTTTATGTTTTTTTTTTATGACATAGCGTCTGACTGGACAAGCAATCATTGTGAGTTCGAATCGGATCGAGAAAGTTATTATTTTTATTTCATTTCCTCTGGTATGCAAAATGCGACGTTGAGTTAAACCACTCATGGAACGGAGTGTCTTAACCCTAAGTTACCTTTGCTTGCCCTGCTATTTGAGAAAACTACGTGAAGGCAAGTGAAAATATGTGATTTGAATAATATTGTTTGGGCGAAATCATAGTTTGTCAAAACATTGATATCACATTTAGGTTGAAACTGACCACAAATGGTTTAGCTAATATTTCAATAATGTTAAATATCGAGGTTATCTCGGTTAATTAGTCCTAATTAAATTTAACTTTTAAAGCCGTTTTGTCCCAGTTGTTTTATTATATTTTAGTTAGCGGTGGTTGTCGGCTTACTTAGGGAAATTATATTATGTTTGTTATAAAGGTAAATTTTATGATGTGACTAAAAACTTTTATGTTGAGTTTAATATATTGTTTTAAGCTATATCTTGCACAAATCAGGGTAGGTGGAGAGAATCTAGTGTAAAGACACTTCATTCTCATTAAGACTCTTCCGTTCTCAAGTTTCCTCTATCGTCTCATTTATGGTTTATACAACAGCAAACAAACATACATTTAAAATATTAGAAGTATCTATGTATCTGTCTTTTTCAATAGAAAATATTTTTGCTAAAAACAACAAGTGATGTGCGAGGTACGCATAATCTAAAGGAAATCAATATTGTGAGTCCGAGTTGGGCGCCCTTCGTCGATTTTGGCAAACGCCTAAAACTGTAGAGACTTCAATATGTCATTTTATTTTTCATTTTCATACAAATAGCAGAATATGAAAAAAAATATATCAAGAAACTAACCATCCCACATTTTGTACTTGCCACTATCGCATTTGTAAACATGATGGTTGTGTGTTAAATTCTTACTCAGGTAAAAAGTTTTTTTATTTCTTCGCTCTAGTAACAAGACAAAACACTCCGTCCATTTTTGCTCCATTATGCAAAATCACGAAAGTTGGTCAGTGCGTGGGAAACAGAATGTCTTAGAACAAGGTTCCTTCTGCCTACCCGGCTATGCGTGATACAACGCGAAGTTAAAAAAAAAAGGAACGAATCAACTCCACACAATGTTCTACTCTTAAAATATTTTCGCTTTTAAATACAACAGGGGATCCGATAACGTAAGCTATGACAACAGATCCGTACATACATACATATTATGTATTATAAACAAGCTTTTTATCATGATTGATGATATGTCATTATGAATTTTAAGTTTCATTTTTATTTACGCATTTCCTGTTTTTTTTTGTGTAGACGGAGAGAAAATAGAGTTAACACATTGTATTTCTTTCTTCACTTCTTTCTTATTTTAAAGACATTTTAAGCATAAATTTCAGTGGTCTCAGTTTTAATAAGGCAGTGTGTGGTGTTAAGTTCGGCTAATCGTCTAATTCTAGTGTCTTAAAATGAGTATGGTAAAAAGCTACTTGTTCTATCACTATACATACGTAACAAAGTAAAATTTTAGGGTTACATCCAAACACCCTACGGACAGTCACCCCATTTCGTTAGATTGAAGGTTATTCAACCGGAGGGAAGATTTTTAGGGTCAGAATATATTTTACTGCGGCATTGCTTGCTGTATGTGTTAATTTTGCGGTTGAAATTTTTGCACTTGGATTATGGACTTGGGTTTAATGGCCGTTTTTATGTTTGAGATTTTGATTACTAAAAGTAGATTGTTAATTTCTTTTGAGTGATATTTTAATTTGAGTATGTATTAAAATATATTTTTTTATGGCTATATTATGTAGATGATAGTGATGATTGATAGTGATGAGTTGATAGTTGTGCTTGCCTAAAAATGTGTTGATATCAAGTTAAATATTAAAATTGTCCGAGGTCATCGTGGTGTCGTGTTGTAAATTCAACTTTTATTTGGGAAAGAAATTATTTCCATATTATCTTCATTTTGGCAAAAAGCGTGCCTTTGAACTCCGCCACTGAATTATGCTTTAGAAATTGAATGGAAAACGGGGAACGGAGTGTCTTGTCCTGTCCGCCGCTTACTTGACCTTCTGCTTATCTTCGAAAAAAAATAATACGATAGAACTCATAATAGGATTAATAAGGGATTTAATTATTATAATTTATTTTAAGCTTAAAATTTGAAGTGTGGAATGTATAATATTAATAATTAAGAAATATACATTGTATACAATATATTAAGCTTCTCGTTTAATTGGATCTATATTTTTTCTTATTAATGTAAAATACAGCTAATACAGCTAACATAAATCCACAAAAAACAATAAAATACAAAATACAATGCACAGTCGTAATTTATAAAAGCAATTACATAAAAGAAATAAAAATTACCGTTACAATAATGGTTTCCGTATGTACCTACGCGTAATTGAAACTGAACCGTTCTTGTTATGATTATTTCAAACGTTGGAAAGGCTCCAATCAAAGAATATATAACATTTTAGATGGCTTCGTTTATTTTAGAATTGTGTTACTTTAATTAAAATTTAATTTGAAGATATTTGAAATTAAAGATTAAGGATTAAAATCAAATAGTAGATGGATATGCTATGCTGTACAAAATTTAATAGGATGTAGCTTTTTTCCACAGTTTTGTAACTGAATACACGATTTTCCTACACTGGTAATAATTACAGAAGAAAAGATTTCTATTCATCATTTCGGACCACTCCCGAGTTTAAGAGTTCAGTCAATGAAGGAGAAATTATTCAGAAATTGTATTCCTTTTGAATTTTTTTTTGCTATCGCTATATTTCCCTATTGCCTCGTTCTTTGTCTTTAACCTTTTCTTATGCCCTTCGTCATATTATTAGTGACTTAGTGACCTCCCTCCAGTATCATCAAAACTCTGCTTGCGAAGGTCAACCGAGATCTACTCCTATTTTTTTATAACTGACTCTTGCTACTTTCGACGTATCCAAACCACACAAAAACTTACGTAATGTTTCTGATATCGATGAAAATGATAGACACCATTTTATTTAAAGAGAATAGACACCAATTTATTTAAAGAGAATAGACCCCAATTTATTTAAAATTTTTGCAAATGCTTAAATAAAACATATATTCTCCGCCTGTCATTAAACATGTAAAGTTTCTGAATCAAAGGAAATACATCAATATCAACACCCAACCAATGTCACAATTCTTAGCCCAACAAATCCACAATCATAAATATCCAAAAAGAAATTTGGACGACAACGATCGCTGCAACTGGCCTGGACGTATGTAATTAGCATTTTTTATTGTCGCCCGTCACGAAGGGGTGACACTGCCCGTAATTGGGCCATTACTCGGAAATTCGGATACACGTGTTACTATTAACATAATTGTGGAAAACTTCGTGTCGACAGCGCGATCTTTCGTACGCTTTTTGGTTTCATAAGTTGCTTGTTGATTTTTGTGATTGGGGAAAGGTTTGTGATTTATTGGAGCTTTTTTGGTATTTTTTTTTCAGTTGTTTTCGGATAATTACGAATGGTTACAATTTTTTAAGATTCACTCTCTTCAAGGAGTAAATGCTAATCGAACGCTCACTTTGAGGGTTTTGTAACAATTTAATTAATTTATAGTTTAACGGGGAGTATAAATTATAATATATGCGTCGTTTGATAATTAATACCCTTGCACTCGCACTTGATTGACTTCTTCATTTGTAAATAAAATGGTTGGCAATATGTGTGGAGATGAAGAGTTGATCTCACTTTAGTAGTAAGAAACTGATATTACCTACTACTATACTATATATGTCTGAAATTTCCATTTTCGACCCATTTATAGTTAACGTGATCCTAATTTTACGAGAATTTATATTACCTAATTTTAACCTTAGGTCCAAGACTTATCTAGGGTTAAATGTAAATATTGAAAAATAAATATGAGCCGAAAGTCAACTTTTAAAATAAATATCCCAATTACGACCACGTTAAATATCAAAATTCTTCTCCAGACTTGACAAAGTAAACGAAATATCAAAACTCTCCGTTCTCCACATTCTCTTAATTATTTTAATTATGGTATGTTACTAAATATGTATGTATAGTCATATCACTTCACAAAGCTATACAACTAAAACAGTGTTTTGCTTTCTAACCAGAACAAGGCGTATTCCGAAATGGAAATTGAATCCACAATCACGTGTAGTTGGAAACATGCCACGATATCATCGCTTAGCTTTATAATAACGCTAGCTTTATAATATCCGTGTTAGAGAATAATATTATAAATTTTCAGATGGCTTAGAGACCGTAGTGGCGTAGGGACATAAACGTATAGTAAGATAAAAAAAATTGTAGATAAACTAAATATTTCACTCTCCTAGTGGGAATCGAACCGCGGTAAAGCATGGCGTTGAACTCCGCCACTCAATATGCAATGCTTCAAGAATTTGACGGAAAGGGGAAGGGAGTGTCTTAATAGGGGACGGAGTGTCGTAACACTAGGCTAGGTTTCTCCTATCTACCCTGCTATATGCGGGCTAGAGCGTGAAACTGAAAAAAAATCTTAAAAGCTGATTTTCAACGTCTATTCCAACTTAATTAAAAACTACTAAAGCAGCATCCAATACAAACTATGACAGAAAATAGGTAAACTTTTGAAATCAACCGGCTACGGCTATCTATTAGGCGATTCAATATAGACATCAGACCAACTTACCGGGAAGCTTCCAATCGAAATTTACCTGCCCACTGCTAAAGTTTTACATCGCCTCCGTTTATAAACTTATCTACTGCACCGCAACCCAACTATGTTTTATTAAAACAAGTTTAAACGGACTCGTTTTATGTGTTATTCTTGTTTAATCTATACTAATGGTATATGTGTGATTGTAAATGTGACAAGTTATGAGTTCGATTCCCACTCAAGGAAATGAAATATTGAATATTTTCCTCTCCGCCACTGAACACGCAATGTCTCCAAAAGCGGAAAGCGGAGTGTCTTAACACTAGGTTTCCTCTGCTACTCTTCTATGTGCGGGGAGCGTTTTTTTAGCATGAAGCTGAAAAAAAAGATTATAATACCTCTGAGGTAAAAGTTTTGGTACGTTGAACGCGCTAATTTCAAAAACTGCTAGATCGAATTGGAAAACTCTTGATATTCTCCAACATCCACTATATCGAGGTAAGTTACAGGTTATATTAATAATCGTTTTGACGCTGACGTGATAAATTCCTAGAATGATCCGCGAGGCTATTATACAAAAATATAGTAATTTTAGAAATTTTGTATCACCTGGGATCCACTCATAAAAACTTTGAAGAGTCAAGCAGACATTAGAGCACGTAAAGCAATTAAAAAATTCTATCTATACTCTGCAATAATACCATCGTTGGCGGTTGTCTGATTTTCATATTGATGTCAACTTACAGACGGATACTTCCTCAGTCTACCACCAAGTGTGACCACGGACTACTGCAAAGTGTTCGAATTGTCGGGTTTCTAAAAATATATAATACTAAAAATACGCGATTAATCCGGTTAAACAGTTTCATACAAAATGTGTAATAATTGCTATAATCAGACAACTTATCGTTATTATTCACCATCATCACCGCCGCGCATAGTCTTACAAAGCGCGGCATCAACCAACCAATGCATCGAAATTGGTAGGGAAATGAAAAATGCGACTATCTCCTTCAGACAGGTTCCTTCTGTCTACAATAAAAAAAAATACTTGGGTATTTCCGATTACTAACACTGAATAAGACATTATTGTATTAGTCATGTATGTTTTTATGTGTTTTTATACTCTAAGGATGACTAATATAAGTGATGGATCTGAAATAGGATAAATTACTGATGTTTTTCTACTTTATTGTCTTTATTAGCTTCACACTGTATTCCGTAAGCAGGGCAGACAAAACGAGCCAAATGTCAAGACACAAGTTCTCCACGCACCGTGCAATTCTCAAGATATATTCAGAACTCAACGTCGCTTTTTTTTCTTGTTACTAGAGCAAGAGAACAAAAAATATTCATTCGTTCGAATGGAAATCGAGCTCACTTCTGTCGCATTTACAAGCACAATATCAATTTTTGTTATTATACCTTGTTATATATACTCTTAAATAATTCTCCTCTTTTCTTATATTATAGAAGTTTATCGAAGTCCAATATGGTCCATATGATAGTTAAAAATAATAGAGACTATATATAAAAAAACCTAAATGAAAATTTGTCGAAATGTGTGAAAATAACCCTAGTGCCATATGAGATAGCGTTATGTGTTTATACTAAGCGCAAATATTTACATATTAAGTATTTTTAACTTCTATTTTACTAATTTAGAAAAGGATGTTTAGCATATTTACTTTTTTTACACTGTGTTTGTTTCAGTGAACTAATTTCTTTATAACTTTAACGTAAATAGTTAAATTAAGTATTTTTCTATTTAATTTAACCAACCAAGTACCTAATACTTAAAATAAGAAAACTCATATGGGAACCTAGTGTTAAAATACCATTCCCCACATCCCACATTCCTCCATTTCCGGAAGTAATGCGTGTAAAGTGGTGTTCCAAAAGTTCCAAGTTCCGCTACTCAATACCCAATGCCCCCAGAATTGGGTGGAAAACGGGGAATAGAAATGTCTTAATGGGACTGTAGTATTTTAACACTAGGTGCCTAGGTTCCCTATCTCTACTCTGTTATGTGCTAGATACCCTACAAACCCTACAAATACCACAAAGCCGGCGTCTGTCTACATCTTAGGGACTGTTAACTACCCACTTACATTATAACTCCCACCGTTGCGTAGCTGTGGGTCAGTCCTTAATGTAGCATGCTAATGTCACATTGTCTTTTATGTATGAATATGCTTATTTGTATGTTTTACTTCCTTCCTTTCTTTGCAATTTTCGTA
This sequence comes from Heliconius numata, assembly GCA_016802625.1. Lineage (NCBI taxonomy): Eukaryota > Metazoa > Arthropoda > Insecta > Lepidoptera > Nymphalidae > Heliconius > Heliconius numata. Next base: position 833,027 of record JAEBDU010000071.1, read on the forward strand.
TTTTCATATTATGCTAATAGCATTTTTGTGAAGAATGTTATGGTTTGGCTTGAAAATATTAATGCTGTGAAGTTAAATGTATTAAATGGTTCCACATATAGTAGAGTATAGAAAGAATATAGTGTCAAGATACTTTGTTCTGCACATTCCACCAGAACTATAAACATTGATTGAGAAAAAACACAGATTGATAATCGAAATAACAACTACGAGTATTATCCTAGGACATCGCTCTTCTGCGCACACAACAGCTTTAAATGAATGTGTGTTATAGTCTCACGCTTTATTTATCTTAGCCTTACGCGGTATTCCACATATAGCAGGGTAAGCAGAGGAAACTTGGAAACCTAACGTGAAGACATTCCACTTTCCGCCGAATTCTCAAGGTATTGCGTGTTGAGTGGTGGAATTCAACAGACAATTCCTCGAAAATTCAGTAAAAATAATATTCATTAATATAAAAAAAACTATCCTAAACTACTTAATCCAAAAAATCATCATCAGCATAAATAAACACCTAACTAACTAAACAAATTAAGACAATCTAATAACAAACCTCATTGCGATATATATGTTATAGCACGAAACCTTATACGTTGAAGTGCTCCGCTATCCTTCAGGGAGAAGTCAGTCACGGGGAAATACAAAGGAAAGATTTGTACCAGTGATGTTGCCATAATAGGTACTATTGGACGCTTGAGTACTATACAATAAGAGTTTTAGTGGGCAAAAGTAAGCTCTATGCGTATAGTGGTAGAGTTTGTTTTGAGTTGAGCTTTTAAAGTTTTGTATGCGTGCCCTCATTATGTATCAGACACCACTATTCTCTATTTCCACTTTGGGTTACCATTTTTGGACTATTTATTTGAATAATGCGTATATATTATGTGCTTAGTAGATAGACTTGGAATTGTCACAAGGGTTGAAACGTTTACTTTTAAGTAAAAATATATTTTTCATCGTTACCTAAATATAAATGTTGTGTAAAATTAAGTGACGAAGCTTAACGCCGTGCTTTATCTTAATAGAGCGAGGAAATGAAAATAACAAATTACCCCAAGGTGTGTCCCCAATAGAACCCACAACCACCTGTCTAGCTATTTGACTGCGCTACTTGTATTTAATAAAGAATTTAATAAAAATAATCGTACCCTAGAATTTTTTTATGACGACGTTATAGGCGTAGATGGGACGAGTATGAATGAACGCAATGGTTATAGCTAAAATGTTGTATGTCAATTCGTGATGCAGAAGTAAACTGAAATAAAAATTTGCTTCACACTTTATTATTTATTTTTTATTTTTTTAGCGCCATACTGTTTCTTGCACTCTGCGGGGTATGCAGAGGGAGCCTAGTGTTAAGACACTCCATTCTCATTTTCCACTGTATTGTGGAGGTATTACGTGTTAAGTGGTGAAACTCAACGCCTCGACACCAGAGCAAAGAAATTAAAATATAAAATATTTAATTTCTTCGAATGGGAATCGAACCCACAACCACTTGCGTTGACAGTCACACTGGCCTCCTTTTAATAATTACCTTTATTTAGACTACATAAAAACATAATTATATAAACTCATACTTACATACTGCTTCCATTCAAAAAGTTCCCAAACACATCCAAAGGCCATACAATTCGGGGACAAATATTAATATTTCGAAGAGGGGATAGAGCAATAGCTCTGCCACACACTGCGCCCTCAGTTCACGCGAGCATAGCATTACCATACCCTAAAAATATTCTAAACGATATCCAACCATTCTATATAATATTCGGATGATAAAATTGTATATTTATATTGTATTTGTATTACTTGCTTATATTTTTGTTGTCGTTTATTTCTTTGTGAAGCTCCTGGTGTTTTTGAAACATTTTTTAATGTATAATATTTTAAGTTACGTGGAAAATTAGTTTTGAGTATAGTAGATTTTTAATTTTTAGAGTCTGTTTTATGTCTTAGATTATATTTGTCCATCGACAACAAGTACTCGGAGTATCTTCGTGGAAGTTCCAAGGTTCCCTTGCCTACAGGATCATTTGCGGGATACAGCGTGAAGTTAAAAAAAAAAACGATCAAGAAAACGATACGATTTGAATGCAAAATCACCAAATCTATTGATGCTGGATTATAATTCCTGTCATTTTTTTTTCTAAACAGCCATTAAAGGCTGGAGTCATCTCAACTGAGTGGCAACTGGCAGGGGGAGGCCGGTACAGCCCCTGCGTAGCCCCATTCTATTTTCGGCACTTGAGTTATCGTCCGGCAAAACATTGAAGACCTTTTTACGAAAATTCGCGTTCCGTTTTACGACTACCTACTAAGCGCGCCCGGTAAATTATTCAATGAAAGTTTCTTGATATCACTGTGGGGTCTTAGGATATTAATTTAGGTTTTTTTTACTTTTTTTCTAAATACAATGTATTGTATGATTCTAAAGGAAAATTTGTAATACAATATTTGAAACGACACGAAACGTACACTTGATCCAATACGACAGTATTGCATTTATAAGACCTTTAAAATATTACTTTAGTTAAATATTTTGAGTAAAGAAATGAATATTGAATATCAAATATAAATAGAATATTTTTAAATTATAGTAGGTACAGATTTTAAGAAAATTTCCCTTAAAACGCTACATATCTTAATTTTCACTTAACGCATTTCCCTTAACTTTTCCAACGCCTAAGCGAACGTAATATACTTTCTATAATACACTTCATCGAAATTTTTTCACGTATGTACCTACATACAAAATTATATTATCAAAATGAAAAACTCAAGAAAACCTGTACCAAAACAATTTCTTAGGAGAGATTCCTAATAATGAACCGTGTTGTATGAACGTAGTGTAGTTCACTTGCCGCTAAATATTAGCGAGGGTGAGTGAAAGGGAGGACTGTATCTTGATCCGAAGCTCCCCATAGCGTACTATGAAAGGACGGGAGGGAATTTTAGGTTAGTGGACATGTAGACATATAGACGGGAACACGGCAAAATTGTTGCCTAATTTATTTCGTGATTGTTTCTTTTGTGCGTCGAGTCATCGTTTGTCGTCGTCTTGTGGTTTTTGTAAGCTGTGTACATATAGCTAAGTGCTTAGTCGGTGTTACATTTATATTTAGTATAGCAGAGGTTTAAAAGTAAATATTAGGCGTTTTTTCGTGTTTGACCACCGGTTGTTAGTAAACAGTGCGGCGTGCGCCCAACGCAACGTAAACACAGCACGTTCACGTGAAAACTAGTTTGGCGGAATTCAACAAATTTGTGTTCAAATAGCAACCGGATGTTCATTTAGTTTATAATTGATATAGCTCAATTTATCTGTGACTAAATCGTGCCAATATAGATAGATAAGTGTAAATTATCGAAAAAAATAAAATAAAAAAATTGTCAAAAAAAAAGGAATCTCAAATAAAAATATAAGTTGTTTATAGCGTAGCACGTGTGAAACATTGAGTGGGTGAAATACACGAGGTCCCTGAGTCTCTACTATAAGGATCGATAGCATTACGCATTACGCGAGCGAGACACAAACAGACAAAGTATTACGCACACTAACGCAGCACCCCCCGTGTATAAGCGTACCCAAAATAAACCCGCGAAAGCTTTAAAACTAAACCGAATTTATAGAATAAGTACAAGAAAAATAAGAAATATAGTACAAAAATATACTGTGATCGATTTTCTTTAATAAATTAAGTATCTTCTGTGATAGCTATAGACATGTTGGTTGGCGCGAATCTGTGTAACCCTGTGTTGTTTCCGGGATTCGCGCAACCTGTGAAGATGGACGTGCAAAGCAGACAGCATTCGAATGCTAGTACTATGCCCTCAACGCCTGTCCATTCCTCAGACAGGAGATCATCTCCTCTAACCCCTGCTGAAAAGACAGGAGCTCCACCAGGGGCTGGTAAGGATGCTGTGAAACTTTTCATCGGACAAATTCCAAGACATCTCGAGGAGAAGGACCTGAGGCCGATGTTTGAGGAGTTCGGAAAGATTTATGAACTAACCGTACTCAAGGACAAGCACACCGGCATGCACAAAGGTAATATTTCATAGGGTCAATAAAATTTTGCGGGTTAATGTAAGTTATGAATACGTACTCCCAGAGCGGTCAACTTTTGTGTAGCGCGAGAGTTAGAAACTTTTTGGTGTGTGCCCTATTTGAAGTTTATTTTAGATTTTAAATAATTAAATTTTTTAGAATATTTTGGTAGTGTTTATTTATGATTTTTTTTTGTTTTGGTGTGGTGCTACAGGTGTTTTATCGGTTTTACTAATTCACTACATGTAAGTTCTATGTTTAAACAGCAAAATTTCAAATAAGCAAGAAAATTTAACTATTAAATTTTAAATGACTGTAAAAGTGACAGGTTGTGGGCTCGATCGAACAGGAGTGTCTTAATGGGAACGGCGTGTCTTAACACTAGGTTTCCCAGGCTACCTCTGCCTACCCTGCTATGTACGGGATACAGTGTTAAGCTAAGAAAAATATAATGTAGAGCTTAAACATAAATATATTTAGATAAATATGATTATGGTTTCGGACTTTACTATTAACAAACATTGTGACACGAGGTTTTTATATATACAGGGTGGAAGAGGCAGCGCTTCTTTTATTGAAACTGCATATAGGGTAATATATTTAAAACCCACACCTAAGAAATTAATCAAGGTACCTCAACAGTTTGGACGTAGGATTTTTTTTTCATTTCACGATTTTTATCCATACCTGTATTTCGTGTGACGCACACATACGTGTGCGACGTTTCCGATTTGACAGGTAAGTGTGTGCGTGCCTATGTTATACTTTACAAATGGCGTTTTATTTTAAAACGATAATTTTATTATTTATTTTGTTTGAAAAAATAACTTTTTCATTTTTGGGAATTATTTTTTTTCCGAATTATATTAGGCTTTTATAGAGTAGTTAAAACTGTGGTTTCATTTAAAGTGGCGCTGACAATTCCACCCTGTATATACATAAATAATAACAGTTAAATATAATAATTTTATATACATACATAATATTTATTTACGTTTAGATTTTCATTTCTTTGCTCTGGTATCTAGGCAAAAGCGCGGCGTTGAGTTCTGCCCCTCAACACGAAATGCCTCCAAAATTCGGCAGAAAGTGGGGAACGGAGTGTCTTAACACTAGGTTTGCCCTTTGCCTACCCTGTTGTGTGCGGGATACAGCGTGAAGCTGATTTTTATATATATACATATATAAAGAGCCCGTCCTAGCTGTGTGCTCCCGCACAGCGTGAAGCTGACATAAATGTATATACACCTCAAATTGAGACCACCTTGGAATTTGTTTTCAGTTACAAAAAAAAATCCAAATCATATAATCTACATTTATTATCCCGATATTACATATCAGCGTAAAATGAGAAGGTCTCGTGACCAACCAGTAAAATACTTAATTCATTTTGCTAGCGTGAATTGTCGTCACGTAGGCTACAATTTATAGTCAACTTGCATTAAAAAGAAATATGGATTTTAAGAAATGGCTTCGACGTGCTATGTGGTTAATTTCTATATTTTTTTTGTTCTACTTACACATAGTAGAGTAGGCAGAGGAAATCTAGTGCTAGGACACTCTGTTTCCATTAAGACACTTCCGGTGCCCACTTTGCGCTAAATTTTCGAGTTATTGCGTGTTAATGAACTCAACGCCGCGCTTTGCCTCGTTACCAACGAGAAAATGAAAATAGTGGAAATCAAACTCACAACCATCACTTTTACACCTGTGTCCCTGCGCAACATGTGGCTTCATATATAAATAAATAGTATTAAAATATTTATAATATACAATTTATTTATACTTAATATATAAATAGTAATTAAATAATATTCTTTGTTGTAACGCCCCCAATGGTATCCGTGTTTCAACTGCGTGTCTGATAGTAGCTGAATCTTTATAATATAAAAAATTCTTACGTTGCTAATTGACGTAATGCAAGACAAACTTAGAAGTTAAAAGGTACGAAAGTAGATTAGGATGTACAGGCAAATTTTCAATTTCAGTATCAGGGATTTTTATAAAGAGAGAAAAGAAATATCATTTTACCTAAAGTAATCTAACTAAATAAGGAAAAAATAGTATTTTAATACACATTTTTACACACAAGAAACATAGCGTGATAGTAAATAGTGGAATTATATGGAAAAAAGCGTATAATTAAATCCTACAATTTGCATTTCTCGAATGGTTCTCTTTGTGTTTCGGTTTTGAATTCTTTAGATACGAGATATTATAATGGCCTGTAATTGAACTGATTAAAAAAATACACTTTATAGTTTATACCTATATATATATATATATATTTTACAGGGCATTGACTTTTATGTGAAATTATTTCTTTTAGATTTACGCTTTATTCCATTTATTATTCGCCACCTAAAATTCAGATATTACTTGTTAAGTGGCTTGGTGGTACTTAGAAGAGCGAAGATATAAAATAATTCATTCTCGCTAGAAGAAATCGAAGCTACAACCATCATCATTGCGTGTCTGACCGACACTCTTTTTACGCAATAAGTCCCGAAAATTTTATTTAATAAATTATTCAAATAAGTTTATAATAGGGGCACAAGCGTGCGGCAACAGGTTGTGGGTTCCAATCCCACTTGAGAAAATAAAATATTTAATATTTTCAGAGTTAAACACTAGAACGCACTAGGTTCCACATGTGGAATACAGTATGAAGCTAAAAAAAGTTTATGCTAGTTTATTAGGTGTAATGAAATTATGATTTTCATAAGCGGAACGCGTTCAATGTTGTGTAAAATGTTTTCAGCTGATTGAATTTGTATGAAAATTTGAACACAAATAGATTATGATGAAGATAATATAATATAACCGAATATGTAGTTGAGGCCATCATGGCGCAGTGATACAGCGTCTGACTTTAGAAGCGATGATTATGGATTGTATTCGCATTTGGGGGAATTAACTATTTTCGTTGCTTCCCTCTAGTACCTACTTTGGCAAATCGCAGTTTTTAATACCACTTCTCAAAATGACTTTTCGGAAATTGGACTTTTTTTGTGATTAGAAGATTTTGCCTGCCCTACTAAGCTATAAGCAAGCTATTGAAGCAATAAAAAGAAAGAAAATATATAAAAATATGATATACAAAAATTTTATACAAACAAAAGAACTCGACAGCAATAAAGTGAAAACTCCCTTTCGAATTACAAAACGTTCTTGCGAGAGCCGGCGAGTGACAAATTAGATACCCATATTTTTTTATTCTTACGCACTTTGTTTAGAAAACTCAATTTACATAGCTGCCGTTGCTGTTTCACATAAATTGTAATAATGAGGCATTTTTTTTGGGTCGCGTAAATATTTTGTGTATATATGTTTTCGAGACATAGCGTTCATCTTCATACTTTGTCTAACTACCAGAGCGAGAAATTGAAAAAATATCCCAAGTGGGAATCGAAGCCACAATCAACGCGTTTAATGTCAGACGCTGTGGTATTATGCCACGACAGCCTTATATATAATTAAGTATTTAAACAAAAAACCTATGCAAATAAATACCTAGTACCTAAAAACATTTAGATATATAATTAAAAACAAGAATAATTATTTCATCCATTGTTCTTTGTATAACACAAAATACTGATAATTCAGTAATAATAATAATGTCTTCTGGGAAATAAAAACATTACAAATTAATTACTTAAAACTACAGAGTAAGAATGGAACCTACAATCATTAATATTCTCTCTGTATATTACCTTCTCGAACATTACAATAACATGTTATTAATTGTTTAATCAAAAATATCACCCTTTGATAAGGAAAAGGGTTGCAGGGGTTTGTTGATGATTTCATTTTAAAGGGTACCGACACAACAATTAGGTAATACTGTATACATTATTGGCGTCGTACTTTGTCAATTCTTAATTTTTTATATTTATACATAATTTTAATTAATAAAATGTAACCGTAATTATTAATTGTGTTTTGAATAAAATCTACGCCGCGCTTTTCGTGTCACTATGAATTTAAATAATTCATTACCTACCCTGAGCGGAAATCGAACCTATAACAACCGTCGCGTTAACAGTCAGACGATATGCGCCACGATGACCTATTATTCAAATTTAAACCTAAATATTGATGCTATTATTATTTGATTTAAAAACAGTTATTAAAAAAAATATTATTCTGTAAAATTAATTAACAAACCACTTAACTACTTAAAAACGGAACGTTCATAAAAATAGCTATAATATTTTAAGTGACTTAAAATTTCTTTTAGTTTTAATAACAAAAAACAGCTGTTGGAAATTATAGATTAAATCATATTAAAATTTTTAATAGCCATTCGTGGGACTGAAATTAAAATACTCTAAATATATTCATATATTCAATGAGAAATGAGATTGTTTCAGGCTAAGTTATTTAAAAAAATATGTTATACCTATAGAAAAGTAGTAAATAGAGGCTATTCGTGGTGCAGGGGCATTAGCGACTATGCGACAGGTTGTGGATTCGATTCCCACTCAGGGAAATAAAATATATACTTCCTGGTGACGAGGCAAAACGCGATCTTAAGTTCCGCCACTCAACATTCAATGCCCCCAGAATCCGACAGAAAATGAGGAATGAAAATGTCTTAAGAGGAACAGTATATTTTAACACTAACTTACCTGCATTATGTGTTGGGAACAGTGTGGACCTAAAAAATATATAGAAAAGTAAATTTAATTTGATTGAGAGAATAGTATTACTTAAAATTGGTAATGTACATGTTTCCTAGTGTAAGTTTATAACTCTGTTTTCTATGTTTTATTATTTAACTTTATTAAGACAAAGTGAGACGTTGGGTTGTGTTACTTAAAATGGAGGAATAGAAGTGAGACATTGCATGTTGAATGGCGAAATTAACGCTGCATTTTGCTTTGTCAAAGCTTGGAAATGAATATAATTGATTTTACGAAGTCGATTTAAATTTTGTAAAATCGAATCAACGTTTATATAGTCAGTGTCTTTATGTAGTCAGTGTCTTTATATAGACAGTGTCGGAACTGTCCCTATGGCACAACAGTCTGTAATTTACATATTAGCATTATCATAATACTTTAATTTTATTATAAAATGCTTTCAACTCACCTCTACGTATATAAAACTGAATGCCCTATTAATACCTAATTCAAAGTAATTCCACTGGAAAGTAACGCAGCGGTGTGTCAACAAAACATGTAATAATTTCGAACAATCTCGTAATAGCGCCCCTCGAAATTCCATATCCGCGGTGCGAAAAACAAGAACACTAGAGGGTAGAGATTTTTCACTTGCCTTAAGTATTTGTGGCGCGTTTAAATTTTTTAATTAAGTCTGAATGGGACGATTATGTCATTGTGTGGATGATAACTGCAAAAAAAGGAGCTTCACGATTATATAGCACTGCAGACAGGGAACCTAGTATTAGGGCTTTCCGTTCTCCACTTGCAAATTTTTTATATATATTTAATGTCTCGTCGAGTGGCGGAACTTAACGCCGCACTTAGTCGACCAAATTCGGAATATTGAAGAACGTCGCGCCTTCTCTCACTGCGCCACTCTGACCGGCGTACCGACCTCATAGTAAGGTATGATTACTGGTTTTTCGAAATTGGGCTGCGAATTTGAAATAGAATTTACTTGGAGCTTTAAAACTGAATATAGCTATGAGTTTAAACTCGAGTGGTTTACTTGTAACCTCGGAAGAGTTCTTCTAATCAGGTTCTGACTCAATCATCAGCCAGCTCGTTGATATCAAATACCAAATTTATGATAATACAAGAATTACAAGTAGATCAAATTTATTTTTTTAGATTTTTATGACATTATTATAAAGTTACATATAAGTTACAAACCAATTTTAAAAAAATCTCGCAATCTCTTGAATCGTATAATAGTATAATATCAACAAAAAACATATGCGTGACGTCACTAGTACCTATTTCTCAACAAAATAATACGTTCGCCCGTATATAAGTGTCAATGAACGCATCTCACCTTTACATAACGGTTAATCATTGAGGTATTTTTTTACTTTTTTATCGTCTACATATAAATAAGCAGAATTAGCTGAGACCCTCCGTTCTCTACATTACCACCAGCCTCAAAATATTGCGTGTAGAAAGACAGATTATAACATTTTTTTAAGAAATTTCATTTTCCCGCTTGAACAAGACAAAGCAGGGCGTTGAGTTCCGCCACTTTAACAACGAAGTGTCTTGATAATAAATATACAACTACCACGTATATAAAAACTCTTCCAATATGCTACTATAGTGTAATTTTATAGCAAAACATATTTTGTTTGATTATGAATTACTACTTTCTCCATTATTTATAAGCGGCTCGTTGGTCTAGGGGTATGATTCTCGCTTTGGGTGCGAGAGGTCCCGGGTTCAAATCCCGGACGAGCCCAACTTTTTACTTTTTTTTGTTTTTTATTTTATAATTATAAAAATATATATTTTCATGTAATGCTGTTATAATAGAACATGTTTTCTCATTAGTATCATTGATAGCGATTATTGTTATTAGTCTTCGTCATATTGACATGGTCATAAAAGAATAAAGATATTTTTTATAACTTCTTAAAATTTAATTTAGATTAAAATGTTAAATATACTTTATCCTTTTACTTAAGCCTGGCATAGTCAAATGGAAAATACAGTACCTATGTGAGACCTAGAGGCCGTGTTGGTGCAAGAATACGAGCGTGTGATGATTAACGTAATGGTTTTGGGCTCGATTTCCACTCGTGGTAAGGATTATTTTCATTGCCTCGCTCTGGTAAAGGTGCAAAGTGCGGCGTTGAGTTCCGCTACTCAACACTCCATGCCTCGAGAATTCAGAAGAAGGTGAGTGTCTTAACACTGAGATCCCACTCCCTACTGTGCTTGTAATAAAAATAAAAAATTGTGTGTGTGGGTTTACAATAAATAAACTACTTAACTGTTCAATTTAGTGAAAAGTGAAGTAGAGTAACACTGCGTTCTCATGGAATTCACCTGAATTATAAATATAAAACAAAATGAAATAAAAATATTTTTACTACCGAAATAGCAATTGCACCTGAATGTAACTTTATATTTTAAATGTAGGCGTTTTTTTGTTTCAATATTTATATGTAGTATAATAATGTGTTTTATTTTCGCGATTATTACATATTTTTTATGAAAAGCTTTAGTTGGATTAATTGGATATATTTTGAATTATATATACATGTATATATTTTTGGAAACGCGACGTTTCGAACACTATGCAATAGGTACGTCGTCACGGATAGACTGATGGAGGAGGCATCCGTCTGTCAGACACAAGATTTTAGTTTAAAGACAATTTTGATCGCACCCTCCTATATTATAATTATAAAAATCATATACTCAAAAGAAATATAAAACAAATAGCAAATACACAAAACACACAAACATTTTACATCTAAAGATATTTGACTTAAAAAGAACCTAATTAGGGTGAGACCTACACGTTTAATTATTTAACCTGTCACTTCGTGATGTAAAACCACTACTTTCACTAACTCAAAAGGAATATTTAAATAATATATGTACATACGTACCTCACATATAATGTGAGTGAATTATTTAGTGATTTTTTCTTTTATGTTTCGGTTGCACGCTTCTTCCATATAAAGAATAAATAACTTATTGTCTAGACACTCTGTCTTTGTTTTCCGCCGAAAGAGACCTTGCGTGTTGAGTGACGAAATTCTCCGTCGCTTTTTGCCTACTGGTGTCGAGAATGGTAAAAAAATAATTCTCCCGAATGGACATCAAACCTACATCCAATGCACAATTTAAGCAAATTAATTTTATTTAAAAACACAAGCTTAAAATATTTAATTTAGGTAGAGTGAAGCAGAAAAAAATCTATAAGAAAATACTTAGACAAAAAATGTGTAATTTGCATCACAATTCTTGTGTAAAAATCTCTTTATAAAGTTATTTTCATCGCAACGTTCCTGTAATCATCTTTAAATTGAATTATTCACCTTCAAAGGACTTTACACCCTTAGGTATACGTATTATTTATTGTGTGAAACTAAAAAAATATATACAAGTATATCATCATAAAAACTTACCCAGTTGTGGTGTAGTTGCACAAGCATATGTCTGCAAACTCGACAGGCTATAGGGTTCGATTCCCAGTCGAGGGAATTAAACATTTGATATTTTAATTTCCTCGCTCTGGCGACGAGGCAAAGTGTGACGTGGAGTTCTGCCGCTCAACACGCTATGCCTCCAGAATTCACGGAGCGTGAACCTTATAAAAAATGTTTAACCAGTCCGTAACTTTGTTTGCGTAGAATTTAAGATAGAAAATGGAAAACCCCTTTTTTCCCGTTCTCCTAGGAATTTCGCGAAATCCACTCTTAATCCCTCTACACTCAGCGTAGCTGCAACACGCACAGTCTTCCAAGTTTCGTCTGTGCGTTGTCTATCAGTCTCGAAAATTGAGTATGTCGAGTCTTACAGTAGTGTCTCGATACTACGTTTCAAGATACTGCGTTTTCTTGATACTACGTCTCTTCTATACGACGTATGGTTGAAAAAAATGTAAAATGTTACTTTTTCCATACTCATCTCAAACACGGTCACGTGACATTCGCCTTAGGCAAGTTTTCGCCTTTATTTTATTTGGCACGTTATAGAGTGAACTAGGCTACGATAGCTCTTGAAGGTCACATTACTTACGTAAACTTTTATTTATTTTACTTACTTTTATGTATAGGTAGAGGTAGGCCGTTGTGGCGCAACGGTCCGGTATTTGACTGTTAATGCTGCTGGAGAGAAATTCTTAGAAGGTTCCTAAGAAATGTTATTGATTTATTTTAAGAAAAACTTTGATAATAAATATGAACGTTATATTTAATTACGTTAATTGTTCAAATTACTTGATTAAGCCGAGGGAACTTCATGTTAAGTTTTTTTACTTATTTACGTACTCTTACCTAATTTTGAATTTTTGCATATTAAATGACGGAACCCAACCACGCGTTTTGCCTCGTCTTCTATTACAACCATATAATATATGTACAGCTTCCAAGCTTCATATTTTGTGTTAACGAATGAATAGAGCGGTTCAAAGAACAAAATACCGTTTTACTTAAAGCGAAATAAAGCTTGAAAAAAAAACAAAGGCAGTTTTCTGCTCGACTGAACGAAAATGATGCCCGTGTGACCATTTTTACATAGGAATAGGCGATTTCAGTTTAATAACAGTTTATAAACTGAAGTACAAAAAATTTGAGACTTTTTCAATATTTGAGTATAAAAATTTAGTTTACAATTTTTACAAAATTATAAGCTTACTCTTTTAAATATAATTTATACGATAAAAAAGTAATCAGTATTTATCACCTAGTGTTAAAATAAAGTGTGTTCTGGTGTTTGTTATAGTTTTATTAATTTCAGTTTTGTTTCCTTAGGATTTGGGAACCTAATATTAAACACACACATTTTTGTTCCTCACTTTAGGTCCTTTTATTAATTTCATATAAAATTAATGCACCTGCAAGTTTATTTTCCCAAACTTCTATAAGTTGCATTTTCCTTTTACGTACAATCGGAAATTGATACGGACCTAATGGGCACGTCCAACTCACACTTGACCGATTTCCTAACTACACTTTCAATTTTAAAAGTTAACCATTAGATTAAACCGTTCAGTTAAACTCAGGTTACATTATTCAATTGTCGAGATAGTCGTATTGGGTAGTCGAAGGATATAAATGATTATTACAGTTTAGTCTCAGAACACCTGAGCGTCTAAAAGCTTTTTTACAACAGAGCGATTAGAGCGCTCATTCAATATATTTTAGTTTGTAAGAGAACATGTAAGCACTTGTGAATACTTATGTTTGAATATTTAATTTTTTTAGCCATTGCATGATATTGCATGTTGAGTGGCGACAACCAACGCCGCGCTGTGTCTTGTTACCAGAGCGAGGAATTGAATATAACACAGTACCCCATGTGGTATTCGTACCCACAACCGTCCCGTTGCAGACGCTGTGTCGTTGCGTCAGGACGGCAACTGTACGATATTTGATCATATTTTGAGAGCATGTAATACTTACTTTCCGTTGCCCGCGTGCTTTTCAATTTTCCCATGAAATATTTTCTCGCGGTAAAAACTAACAAACTCTAAAAACAAATATTGCGTTAGGGGTGGATTTTTTGAAAATTCTATCTTTGTGCTTACTTCCCCTCTACAAAGAACCTATGTGCAAGATTACAAGATTTCAGGTTGTCTGGGTTATGCGTCGATTATTGTGTATGCTAGTCACCTCACAATTTCATATATTTAGAATATATTATATACGAGTATTTCATCTTCAAAATATTACATAGTAGATATAGAGTAGTGATAATTTGACGTTCTTCCGGTGTTGTGAATATACATAATGTATAACAAGACCAGGCATAACTATGTCTTATTAGTATTTTTCTTTCATGTCCAATGTTTTTCTATAACTTTGTTTCAGCTTTTTTTCGTTTCAGCTTCACGCTGTATCTCGCATATATAGCACTATAAGCATTGCGTGTTGAGTGGGGGAACTCAACGCCGCACTTTGCCTCGACATAGTGTCATCGTCGAAAAGAAATAGACGTATTAAAATATAAAATATTTAATTTCCTCTAGCTTGAATCGAACCCACAATCTGTGGCGTTGAAAGTCCCACGCTTGTGCCTTCGCCTCGACTGGCCTTGTTTCAGCTCCTCGGTTATCCAATAATATAGCAGAGTAGGCCAGACACTCCGTTTTCCCCCTTAAAATTCCAAAAGAACTCCAACATTGTTGTCAATACTGAATTACACGTAAAAATAAAAACTTACCTTTTACATGTGACATTCGCAAAAAACGCTACCGCTTTATTGGGATGTAAAATGAGCCGTTAAGCCGCTCCATCGAGATTCTGAAAGCTTGCGAGTAAAAAAGTGTTAATGATGTGCTCCTTGAGCTCCACTGAAATGTCATGAGGATCGTTACATCGCTTATGTTCTCGCGACTATACGAGTATACGACTATACGAGTATATTTGTGTTTCACTTCTGTGTACTCTACTTTTTTGTATAGAGTTCAAAACTCCTTCCTTTAAATATTTTTTGGGAAATGTATGAAGATTTGGGCGGGATTCTATCCCACGCAATTTTTTTCATAAAACCATTGACGTAGTTTGATAAGAACGTATGGCTTAGTGACACCTGGATGGTTTTCAAAAGACACAGGTTCCAGATACATTCAAATTTCCATTCCGTTCTCCGGAATTTGGGGGAGAATGGGGGACGAGCCTCACTAGGTTCTCAGGTTCCCACCGCCTACAGTTTTATGTGCGGGATACAGCCTGAAGCTAAATAAGGGTAGCTTGGAGTTCAACAAAGAAACAACAAGACAAAATATCTAAATGGCTAGAAAATGCCAAAAGTAAAAGTATTGTTTTATTGGCTAGTACGCTTGGCCTGAGTCCAATGGGCGTGGAATCAAATCCTACTTGTTTTAAATGCTATACATTACAATGAAATACTATGCCTATACTTATAGGCCAATCAGACCCACCTTTAATTTTTTTAAGTATTGCTTGCTAGATTCACTTATCGATTGATGAATCTGTATTAATTTAAATTGTAATTTTTTTTTATAATAAATTTATTAAATTTTTACATCACATATTATTTCTGTTCAAGTCCTTGGTGTACAACACGATACATACTTGTACATATACGTAAGAATACAGTTCTACTTTTCATTTTTTTCTTAATATTAATTTTCGATGTATAATTAATTTTAAAGTACTAATATATAATAGAAACAAGTTCTTTCTCTTGACGTGGGACTTGAACTAATTCTTACAATAAACCTTCATAACAATCATATGTTGGACCATAAGTAAATTTTACCTAAAATACTTAATAATTAATTAACAAATCTATTTAATATCTATAGATGCCTATATCAATTGAGGCATTTACGGAGCGTTAATAAAGTGCCTCTTGACTTAACTCTATGAGGCTTAATTGTCTCATACGGCTTGCGGTGGTAGACCACAACTTGCATAAGCATGTGTTATGTATTTATAGAGTGTTTCGCCTATGTAATGTTTTTAATATGCAAATTTATATTTCCTGTTTATTTATATTGTCTGACTTACCTAGTGATAAATCATTTAACTTTTTTCTTCTTTTTTTCCATTTGTAATAGAAAATACGCAATTTAGAAAGGTAAAATCTGCCATATTTAATTTGCCTTTGATTGATTACCTTAAGAAATATTGAACACTAAGAGATTTCCCAAAATTCCAAGTATGTCATAAGATTCTACGTAAACGAAGTTGCAAGTGGCAACTGGCTTCATATATTTGTGTTTTGTGCTAATTTCACGCTGTATCCCGCACGTAACAAGGTAGGCAGAGAAAAAGTGGAAAATGGGAATCGAACCCACGCCCCAGGTATAAAATAATTATACCTACAAAATATATAACAAAAGAAGTGATTTGTGTTTTACTTGCTAAAGCTGCTCTTATTTCCCTTATTTTGAGCAAAACTTTTATACTCATTCATAATAAATATCGTTTAAGCGCTACGTCATTCAGAACGCTGTAGAAGGTGCGTAGCGCGTAGAGTTATGACACGAAGCTATATAATTTACTTAGTTATTGTATTATAAATTGGGTAATGAAAGGAGATAACAACAGAAAAATATAAATATACTAAAAAAGTCCTTATTTTGTCAAAAAATAATTAAATAAAACCTTCTTCTTCGAAAATAGTCAAAAAAAAAAAGGAAACAAAAACTTAATCCTAAATAAATAAGGCCTAAATAAAAGCCAATAAAATAAATTAAATGCTAGTAACATATTCTATTTGCATAATATATTCTTCTTCTTTTTCTTCTCGCGTAACGTTTCATTTCGTGATGTATGTTGAGTGAACCATGCGAACATTTTGATCAAAATTACATTCTAAAAGCAAACCCCCTGTGGGACTCAGTCCCATTATCATCGCAGGTAAAGTTGTTCGCCATATTTCGACTATTAATATGAATTATAACGATTCTCTATCAAACTATGAAAAGTTTCCACCATCTATCTCCGTAGATCCAGGTTGTAGCGGCAGAAAAATTCAATTAAGATAGCCTAGTGGACAAACAAGTTTGTATATCACTGCTTTATCTAACTCTGGGGAGTGTTACGGGGAATAATGTTTCACTCAGCTTTGTAACAACGATATCACGTTAACTAAACTAATAAAGAAACTTTTAACTTATCTTTATGAGTAAGCTTAGAGTCCGCCACTATAGTTTTGAGCTAATATGAAAAAGTAAAATTTAAAATAAAAGCTGTTGCAACTTTGCTTTATAGCTAAAATCACATGGCTAACCGTAAAGCTTACAAAAGCTCAAATCTTTTAAAGTGAATTTAGACTTGAGCTCTACATTTTCTTCCATTATAATCAAATTTTATACAAAATGCGGAGAAAACGGAGACTTAAAAAAAAACAAAGTGCACGCATGCGCGACACAAGTGACGTCACTTGTCCGTAGCACGCTGTCAGTCGTGCCTCAACCGGCCGCGCGCTAGCAGTGTAACGCGCGCCGCCGCGTCCACACCACATCACGTAAACAACAATATAAACACGCCACAATGTACACCCGCTCCTTATGATATACCGGCGTTGGATTTAAAAAAAAACGTGTATTTATTTCGTGTTTGGATGTATTCATTTCGGTAGTGTGTTTAAAAAAGTTTCGAAAACGTGTCTTTTTAGTGCCATTTTTTCTATAAATGTAGAGCTAGTTATAGATTCGATTACTCGCGAGTACAAATTTAAATATCCATTGCCTTCTTGCCTCTAAATAGTTTAGGCTTAAAGTTAGACGCGCTAGAGTTAGATTTAAGTGTAATATTTAATACATTAGGTAAATACAAAACATTATCGATGTCGCTACTCTGCGGAGGTAAGTGTCCTCGTAAAATTTCAACTTGCCGTGTGAACCATGTCTAATACGATTTTCCCGCATTTTCTACAGTAAATAAAGTTGGAAGCCGTTAACCTTAAAGTTTTAAGGTCATTAATGTTAAATTTTAAATGTTAAGATATAAATGCCACGTTACTGAGGTGAAATTCACAGGACAAATGGAACAAATAGTCATAGAACACTAAATCCCACGCGATATCCAAAATATGTACAAAACATTTAATCAATGCCGAGATATAAAACAGCTACGAAGATATGACAAGCCGGTATTTTCTCTATTGAATCTAGTGAATAAAACGAAGAAATTTAACTTATTTGCACGTAGGCATAAAATAAGAAAAGAGAGCCTTTACGTATTCGAATATATTCGATTTGTTATTCATATACTGGTAGTATATGACCTACTGTACCTAAACATATACAGGTACATGTGACAGTTTAAATTATTTTATTTCATCCTTTATGAAAACATCTTAGAAGTATTTTAGTATGCTCGAAAAAAATTGAAAAGGACTTTTTTGTAAAATCTATTAATATAGTGATTGTGTACATAAATTTTCCCACGAATTAATAAATAATACTTACATAATATATAGAAGTTAATCTATCAAAACTAAATAAATGGGGGAAGACTAAGAAAGGGAAATCCGACTTTTCGAAATTCCTACGGAATCGAAATCGAAAACTACATTTTGTAAACCACACACACGAAGTTGCTAGTTATGACTCGTTTAATTGAATTTACAATATAAATTTTCTAATTACAATTAATTCATTTTAAAATTTTAACCTTAAATTATGTTTTTATAATGCAACGAGTACGAGAAATAAAAAATTTATAGCTTAAAATACAATAGTATTATATTGTATTTTAATTTTTTATAATAGTATTATATTGTATTTAATTTTTTTTTTTTACATTCACGCTGTATCACTCACAAGGTTGTGTAGTGTTGAGAAACTCCATTCCCCATGTTGCGCCCAATTTTCCAGACATACTTTGTTTGTTACCCGTCGATCGTCGTCGTCATCGGATCGAATAAAATGACAGTATTTCATTTCGTCAAATGAATAATTGGAATCTTTCAAATATATAAGATAATATATCTTTAAGAAGAGCGAAAGCGAGATAAACATATTGAAACCTAGTTATTAGACCTAGTTATTACAATTTTTTTCAGTCTAATTTTAGATATATCGGATCACTCGGATAAATAAATAAAGAACACGCTGTGTTAAGTTCCGTAATTTTACAGGCGATGAATGAAAAACGACATCTCTCGACAATAGGTCCCCATTGTCTACGCTGCTACGTGAACATAGATGAAAAATAAAAACTATTTAGGTTTAGCAAAGGTAATTAATTATGTTTTATATTTTCGAACAATATTAAAGTTATTCTATAGATTATACGGAACACCTGGCGAGTGGCTACTAACGTTATAAATGCGCATTTATGTATCTCAACTGTGAAATTGCGATTTTATTTGAAAAATATATTAAAAACATAAATAAAAAAAATTAGACACTTTGTCCTCCAGTTTCCGATACTAAAATGTTCGCTAGTAATATGACGCAATGGTTATAAGTTCGATGTTCACTCGGGGAAAGACGTACCAATACTTTTCTTCGGTTTGATATTGAAAATGTGGCGTTGAGTTCCGCAATTCATTACAATGCTAGGCGTGGTTATCTCTGTGAAAAAGTAGTTAATAATTTAATATTGTATTTTTTATGATTCATATTTCATATCTATAATTTAAATATTCATATAAAGTAGACTTTTTGTCATTATAATCTACGAATTATTAATTATTCACAACGAGTGGCCTGTTCATTAAAAAAGGCTTATCTTGCTTACAATCATTTTAAATCGTTGTATACATTTATTTATTTATTTATAAGTATTTTACTTTTACAATAATACCTGTTTTACTTTTTGTTTAGTTTTATAATTATTTTTTATCATTTTTTTAGCTTTTCGCCGTCTTTCGCACATAGTAAGATAGGCAGAGGGAATCTGGGCAACCTAGTGTTAAGACACTCCGTTTCCCATTTTCCACCGAATTATTGGGGCTCTTGTTTCAGACGTTTAATGTAAAATGTATCCCGCATCACTAAGAACATTTTCTATTTTCTACTTTTTACAAATATTACACGGAGCGCCGTAGAATTTTATCACCCAATGACGCAACTTAACGCCGCGATTTATATTACACGAATGATAAAATATAATGAATATAACTACGAATGCAATTTGAAACATAAGTTTAAAATTACATAAAATCAAATTAGTTCCATCTGCGCCTCGTTTTTCCATTGGAATTCGACGCAGCTATTTTTATTCACAAAATCTATTTCATCACGTCTATAACTGACCTAGACAACGCGAAACTGAAACTAAAATATGCAAGAATATCCATAAATTATGTAAAATAATTGATGTTGACATCTAAATAGTTTTCGAGCAGTATGTTATTCTAATATCACTCTATGGTTCATAATTCAATTTCATAACAGAAATTATAATAAAATTGAAGAAAAATATGCTTTTTTTTAGATTATATTTAGATGTCGTTACTTATCGACATCTATATTAATAAGAAATTCTTGAAAATGAGTGAGTGAAAAAAATTTACAAGTAGGCAACAAGGATTTCCCGAACTTTCTAAAGGAACGGAAGCAACCAGATTTTTCATTTTATCCGATTTTTTATAATATTTTTGCCATCTTTATTATGGAACTCCCCAAAATACTTAGTTCTCTGTTTACAGCATATGTTAGAGATGTCTTTTGAAACCACGACGTGTGTAGTCAAATCAATACCGTCATTATATTTCACATTTCTTTTAGTTTCATATTTTTTTGCATATATAGTAGGGTATATAGTAATTCGTATATAGTAGACACTCCGTTCCTTGCTTTCTGTTTAATTTTCGAGACATTTTGTATCAAACGGCTGAACTCAAGGTCACGTTTTGTCTATAAGAGCGGGAAAAGGAAATTATTTCAATATAATCATTTTTCCGAAGGGGATTGAATCCACAACCGTTAGTTTTATAGTCTGATGCTGTTCCACAGCGCCACAGCGTCCTCATAATTTTACATAAATTTTCCAAAAAAATACAAGTAGTTTATTACAATTTCATGTGTAACAAGCTGTATCTAAGAAATATATTTAACGCAGTGGTCGCACATTTAGTCTGCGACACTTCAAAGCGAGGTGACCTTGTTAAAATTAGTTGTTTCTTTGAAGAAATCATCTAAATAATTTGTATTTTTATTTATAACGCACAGTGTTAGAAATATCTAGTAAGCGGACTTGTAGTCTAGGATTCGGCTGTAAGTCGGATTATAAACAAAAAATATTGATGTAGCTTTTCAAATTAAGGTCAATCATGGCACAGAAGTACGTGCACGCGACTGTAAAAGCGACAGGTTTTGATTCGATTCTCATATGAGGAAATATTCAATATTTTAATTTTTTCGTTCTTCGACGGAAAGTATGGAACGGAAGTGTCTTGAAGGTAACGATATATTTAACACTAGGTTCCCAGATCCCCTGTTGGATACGGCGTTAAGCTTAAAAAAAATATTTTATATATTTTATGTATTTCGGAAAAGGTATTTGATCATTTATTCATTTATTATTATATATTTCAAATATTTTGTTTTATTACATATTTTTTTCTATTTCCACAAATAATATGTATATGCTTATAGAGAAAATTTATTAAGGAATCACTCTGCTCTTCATTCTTTCTCTAGGACTATATCTATTTAAAACTAGTGGGATAGTTATAATAATAATATAAAATATAAATACCACAGTTCTAGGTTCGTTAAATATTTTCTTCTTTTCGGTCTCGCAACCAGTCAAAGCGTGTCATTGTTCGGCGGCTCAAGAATTTTGCAGAAAGTAGAGAACAGAAGTGTGTTAATCGGGAACGAAGTTTCTAAACATTACATTTACAGGTTCCCCCTGCCTACCCTTCTATTTGCAGGATACAGCGTTAGCGAATAGCTACAGATAAGAGGCCATAATAACTCTATTTTACAAAATACTTGAACACGAAGACTGTAAATCAAGTATGTACTAAAATGTACATGAAAGAACACTATTTCACTCCACCCAACAAAATAACATGACAAAGTGACAAAAGTTATGAAAAATTACAGCAAAAGGCTCACAATCGAGTTAAGGACGACGTGAAATTGCTCGAAACTGGCATACGTATAACGCTTTGTGAAATTCTTGCCAGAATTGCACATCCGGGCTATTAGCGCTACATAACGTGTTGAATCTTTTACTACGCATGTGTTTAAAATAAGTGTTTTACTATTTCTGGAAAATTGTTGGGGGAATTTTGTTCTTTAAATTCCTTTTATCCTAACTTGCCGTGGAAAAAAGTAGGAATAAATTAAGTGGGGAACGTGAGTCTCTTAATATTAGGTTCCCAGAATCCCACTGCCTACCTTGCTATGTGCGGGCTACAGCAAGAAGTAAAAAATCTTTTTTAAAACGGAAAAGCATCTGTAAACTCTTTTCGATCTCGATTTCGTAATCGAGTTATACTAAAAATAATTCATTATTTTTATTCTCTCGCTCTTTACATGCAAACAAAACGTAGGGCTTAGTTCCGCCATTCAATACTCATTGTTTTTATTTTTAAGAGGAGCATGGGGAATGGAGTGAGTACTGTATGCGGAATATAACATGAAAATAAATTTCTGCGTGAGAGAAGTTAGTTTACGGAATCCATTATCTACTTGACAGGGCTTAGTTATAAATTTTTGCACAATTTACTTCTAAATTCGGAATTGCAAAGAAAATTAAGTTTCTTTTATATTAAGAAACTAATGTCGGAGAACTATGTCACTTGACATCTGCCTTTTACTTTCTCGACATACGTAATTTTAGTGAATTAATCACTTAAATTAAAAACAAGTACAACATACAAGTAGTTGCGGGAAAATCGTATTAATATTTAATATATGCTATACTTATTTTTAACTGAAATGGATCCAAGAATTCATAAAATATCCAGCAATTTGGTTCACACGGTAAGATTCTTCTAGTAAATAGTGTAAAGGCACAAACGAATACCGCTTTAAAGCACCTCATCTTTACTTTTCAGAACCCGGCCCTCTAATGTCAGAGCCGCTTTTGAGTTTATATAAGTCACCCATGACAGGTATGATCATTTATATAGTTTTTAATTAAGTATATTAACATACATATATTTATATTATACTAGCAAGTGAAACATGGCTTTGCCTGCTTTAACTCATTGTTATATTATAGCTAAATTATACTAAAATTGTTCATGAATTGTACCCTAGTTGTTATGCTGATGTGTAAGGTATGTTACGGTATATAAAATCTATACACAAATTTTACTTTCGTTTCGAAATAACATGAAAATATTTCTTATTTGCAAAAAGTTTTATCTGGATAGAAAGCAGGAACAGAGTTATTTATTATTAGATTCCTTCTGCTTACACTACATAATGGACACACAGGAAAATCATGAAGATATTTCTCGCCTCGTACATATAAAGCTAAATCATTTGTAATTTTTGAGGTCGTCGTAGCTCATCGGCATAGCGTCTGACGCGACGGTTGTGAGTTTCATTCCCGCTCGGAGGAATTAATTTAATTTCTTCGTTCTACTAAGAATGAAGAAAGCGCAGCGCCGAGTTCCGCCACACAATACGAAATTACGAAAATGTAGTGGTGAGGAACGGAGTGCCTTAACACCAGGTTCTCTTTGACTAACATGCTACATTAGGGATTAAGTGTGAACCTTAAAAAAAATAAAAACACACACATACCTAAATATATAATTTCCATCATTAAATTAATTAGTCCGTCCGAACAAAAATGAAACGTTCAGCGTCACATTAATGCCGCCATCAAAAGAGATTTGAAAAATAATCTCTCAGATTTATCCATATAATTAAAAAGTTCCAAATTGAATGGATACGTGTGTGCGTTGCAGGTAGACAGGTAAAGTAGACATTGTGTAGTTAGTTCATTGATATTTTTATTAAGGTATAATTTATTTAGGATATATTTTTATATATCGGTTTATTAATATATCGGTTTGAAAGTTTTGTTTAAATAATTTATAAAATTATATAGTAAAAGCCTGCACTGCTTTTTGCCACCTGCCAGTACTTATAAAATTATTTTCAGAGAAAATCTTTCTTCAGAAAATCTTCAACATTTATCTAATTTTCGAGAGATTTCAAGTTAAGTAGGAGAACACGATGCAGCGCTTTATTTTGCTATCGAAAAATATAAAAAATATATTGCTTCGACTAAGATTTTAACCCACGACCGTCGCATTTATAATAAGACACTGTATTGCTACGCCACAACGAAACCTCTGAAAAAAATATACTTTTATATAATACAAATACTTTCCCGTAAAATATACTATTTTTCTTAAAATAAGAAATAAAAAATTAACACCCGCCTGCGACATATCTCTATATACATGTACCTTCATATATATACATACATACACACGTATATTTGTAACTCATTTCCTTAACGATCCGAGAGGTGACTTTTTGATACTCGATTTTATGTAACTTTTTATGGCTGAGATCGGATGGTTTTTCGGTTCGTCGGCTTTATACGATGTCATTCGCTGATTTTTCGTAATACAACAGTCATTTACATATATACGTACACATATAGATATATGTATATATGCAAATGTCAGTGAGTTGATGTTGATTTTATTAAAATTTGATTATTTTAATATTTATAACTATATATTTGTCATTTCAGTTATGGGCATGTTTAAAAATTATTGGCTCAGGGTTTAAATTTTACTTTTTAGGTTAGATACAGAGGTTAAGATACCTCCATTCCCTTCCGCAGGCTCCTGGAGCAAAATCTGAAAAACACAACGTCGCGTTTTGCCTCGAGATGATAAATGTTACCCGAGTGAGGAAATAAAAATAATTAACTACTTCACTTCCTCAAGTTTGAATCGAACCCACAACCTCTTGCGTTTTTAGTCGCACGATTGAGAACTTGCACAAAGACAGGGAGTCTTTGGCAATAAGGCAATTTTTAATCGGAATTCTAACTAAGGTGAAAAATCATCTCACACTCTCTCACTCTGCAATCTATTATCATCCATGATGTCTAAATCGTTTAAATTTCATCAAAACATTAAACCCTAGATTGTCTAGAGTCTAGACGGACAAAAACATTTCAGTCAGAAGTTGGTATTGGCCTCCAGATATATGTACGTAAGTGTGTGATATTTATCACGAACTTTACGATGAACACTCGGTGAAGATTTTTTGATACGAAAAGTATTAAGAGTTGTAAACTTTGAAATTGCTTTGAGATACCTCGATCTTATCGGAATGTAATAATTGGCTTCGTATCATTATTTCTATAATAATATCTTATTTGTCCGCTTGGAAAATGTTATGATTTTCTACAATTTTATTTGCTATGTTTTTAACCCGTATTTCAACCTGGTCTGATGGATTTATGATCTTCAATGATTTCCTTATTAAATTAAGATTTGAAAATAAAGCACAACAGTTTCATATTAGGGAAAAGGATCCTAAAAATAAATCTTATATTCTAACATTATAATATTAACACTTAATACTGTTACATAACTAACAAAATTGATTTTAAAGAGCTTTTTGTAGCTTCACCCTTAAAAAGAATTACCTTCACAAATACAAAAAAAACGAAACATAAATTAACTGAACATTATTTAAAAGTATGCAAAATATGCAAATAATAATCCACGCATAAAGTATCAACTGCATTTGGTCCGGTAGTTTTTGAGTTTATTCGCGAAATCACGAGTGACGTCGCTTTACGAGTACGCCCATATAATAAGCTGTCCAACCGTAAAATTTTCATTGAAATCGCTCCAATGACTTTTCAGTTTATTAACGTATGTTCAACGCTTTATCAAATAAAGATACAAGTCCCAGAGGATGGAGGTTAAAATTAAAATTCTGGATAAAAAATCTGTTTAAAGTTTTTTGTGGCTGTTTCCTTTTTTGAGTCAATTGTGGTTATTCATTTTATACTTCTCTTTTGATGTAGTACAGGGAATCAATTTAGGCATGACAATATAATATTAAGAATGATAATATTGAACTTAATTTAAGAAATTATGGATCAGTTGACTCAAATCTTGGGACATTGTGTATTGCCTCTACGACGTCTCACATTTGAAGATCACAAATATTTTTTCTTAGAAAGACTCTTCTAAACTGTAAATTACATACTGTTGATTCACGGTATATCCCGAACATAGCAAGAAAGGCAGAGGCACCCTGGGAGCATAGTACAAAGATACTCCGTTCCCATTAAGACACTTCTGTTCCCCACTGTTGATAAAAACAAAAAATGGTCTCATCCAAGTATAACAGTGGTAACTGTTACAATAATATATATTTTACTTGTAATACAGCAAAATTTTGGGTTTATTTAAATTAAAATTTGGTCCATTGTGAATTTTGAGAGATAATGGGAACATTCCATTGTCTGAAATCAAGTGAGATCTCGCTACGTAACCTTTATCAACATCACAGGGGAGTATGAAAGTGTGCGCGAGTGGAAACCTCTTTAAATGTAAATATATTATCGATTTAAATAGTCTACTTTATAAATATAAAGCTTCTTATGTTAACTCGTTAGACAACGCATTTGTGATTTGTGACCTGATTTTTACATAAATGGGATATCACATTTCTTGACTCTTAGTAGTGTGGTAAATAAATAAAACAAATTAAAATTGCCACAACGAAAAATATTAAAAAAACATAATTAAATACGGCTCCCATACAACAAACATTTTATCGCAAGTCCAACTCCCACTTAGCTGATTTTTTCTAAACTTCCCCACACATCTTGAGTAAGGCAGAATAAAAAGAAATCCACTTGTTATTTCAATACGGATAGAAGTAAACAAATTGTTTGTCACTAAGTTGTTTAACAACCGCAGTATTTCAGCGACGCTGTTATCAGTACTTCTATATTACTTCATTTTGTAAACAACGCAGTCTTATATCTTCTAAGACATTCTGTCATTGTAGTACTTGACTAGTTCTTAATATTTTCATATTTGCCTGACATATATTAATATTTGCCTTAAATGTAAATGTGTAAATATTAAATTTTGATCAAAAAACTTCAAACAAATCTGAAAAAAGTGATTTTTTCCATCTCTGGAAATACCAATATATTATTCAGTTTTCTTTTCATATATTTGAATAAGCATTCACATTCATAATATTTAAATATTGAAGGTAATTCCGGTCAATCGTTGCGGTAAATCCCCGACCGCTCAATTGACTCTATTCATAATAATTATTCCGATTTTGACGACAGTGCTATACTATTTAATGTAGAATAAAGCTTATAAAGCATAAAATAAATGTGGATCTGTTAAATTATGTATTATTTAATAAATAATAGTTCGTCACTTTGTTTGTGTCGATTATACAACGTGAAATCTATATTTTTTGCTGCGGGAATTACTAGAAATCTTCTTTTAGCGTTATTATCTACTTTTCTAGTAACTTAGATGAATTTCACTCTCCTTCGTCCAGATGTTTTGACTGCGCGCGGTCTGTCATTGAATTAGCAGCAATAAAAAAGATTAATAAATTATAAATATTAATTGTCACCATTGTACCGTATTGGAATGTTGTATGTTTGTAAATGTGGCGGTTTTCGGTACAATTCCTAATCGTGGGAATATATTAGTTTCATTTCATCCCTCTGATACTAAAATAACAAACAAAGCCTGGCAGTGAATTTTGCCACTCAATATAAAATTAACATAATCCTAAAAAAAACAACTCTGTATTCCCCCGAATGGAAATCCAACTCAAAACCTGTCGCGTTTACAGACTAACACTCGCGTTTACAGGCTCATATTATGAAACTTATTAGTTCAAAATGAGCTAACATTATAACATCTCTGTAATACTTACACAATATATATTTAAAGTTACAGCATCCCTATTCTCAGATGACAAGACACCGTCCTTGAACCCGAGCGGGAGTTGGCTATGGAATTATTAAGTGGAAAGAGTAATTGAATTTTGCTCTCTGTAAGAATATTTTAAGGGTAACTCATGAAATATTTATATGTATATTAAATAACGTTTCGTTTCAGTGTAATTGTTTTTTTTTGCTAGCGGCGTTTTGGAATTTAGTAGATTAATCGTTTTGTTTCAATTTTGCCTAAAATAATATGAAGTGTTTTTAAATGTAAGTAGGTACATATATCAGGGCTTACTCTGAATTGAGTTTAGTGTAAAATTTAATATAATAGATACTTATCTAGTCCGGGTAAACGAAGCGCGGCGTTAAGTTCCGCCAAATATTCACCAGAAATCAGTTTCTTTAACTATCCCATATAATACCAGAGATAAATGAACATAAAACAAATAATGAATTGCTCTACCAGAGTCGAAATTCCAAACGCGATAAAGGGACATGTCAACTGAAAATACAAAAAACTATAACAGTTTAGATAAAAGTTAGTTTTAATAGAACACATTAATTTCTCAAGATAACGGGTGAGTAAACATCTCCAACGTTCTTACATTTGAACAAACACTCTACATCCACGTCCACGTCCACAACCGTCTCGGCTTTAACAAACGAATTCGCTGCAAAACTACTAAATTCTGAATAAACAGCTTTCTCATTCCATTATTTTGATGAGTTTTTTTTCTCGCTTTCACGCTTTATTCCGTTTAGTTTTTAGGATATGTAACGGGATTCTAGTGTTAAGATATTGCGTTCCCCACTTGCGTCCAATTTTCGAGATATTCTGTATTGAGTGGTAGAACTCACCGCTGCGTTTTGTTTTCTTACTTGAGCGAGGAAATGAAAATAATTCATTCAACCTCATAGACATCGAACCCACAACCGTCGCATTTACATTCAGATGCTGTGCGGCTACGCCATGATGGCCTTTAATGTGTTTATCTGTTGGACTTTTATTTCATTGGCAAAAGAAACAAATATCAAAAAGAAATTTGTTTTACCTATACGTACATAGTATTTGACAAGTTGATTAAACAAATGGATAATTTGGAACAGATTAAAGATTAAAACATAAAATCAAAAGTTATAAAAATACGGTATACTTTTAAAATGTTTAATTTAATTTAGCGTACATATAAGTTTGGGGGAGTGGGAAAACATTACGGATAGTCTTCCCGAGAGACTTACGAGAACTGCACAAAACGAGATTTGTAAAATCTCGTTTTACGTTTACGTTGTTACAATTTTACTAAGATCCATTTTTTTGTTCCGTTAGAAATATAGAAATATTATTTCAGGGCCAGTTGTGGTGCAGTGGCACCAGCGTGCCACTGTAAATACGACAGATTTGATGCCCAATCGAGAAAATAAAATATTTAGTCATTCTTTTCCTCGCTTTTGGTAACGAGCCAAAGCGCGGCGTTGTATTCTGCCACTCAACATGCAATGTCTTCATAATTCGGCAGAAAATGATGGCGGCGGAAGAACGGAGTGTCTTCAAGCACTAAGAGCGGATTTCTCAAAATTCCTACGGGAATGGAAACAAAAAGAATTTTACCTTTCATAGTTTAAGTCACAAAGTTCGTCATGCGTGGTCTATTATATCATTTTTTGGGTGACGCTATATCCCACACGTAACAGGGTAGACAGAGGAAACATAGGAACCTAGTGCAAGATTCTGCGTTACGCTGCCTCCGTTATCATATAAGGAAATGAAAGTATTAAATTTTAATTTTTTGGAGTAGGGATTGGAGGACTCACAACCTGTCGCGTTTACCGTCGCACGCTTGTGCTCCTGCGCCATGACTGGCATGACTGACATGACCTCAAATCTATGTATATAATAGAAAATAATAATAAGAATATCTTTTATACCCAGACGAAGCCACGGCAGGCCGATAGTAGGCAATAATCCCAAATCGGCCTAACTTTGCGAACAGACGGGGATTAAGAAAAATTTCAATTATACTTCATTGTACGTAGAGGATCGCAGCGTTGGGATTTTACTTCCTCCTAAATCAAACCTCGGACAAAGTATGTCTGTATAATTTCCTTGATTCATATAAATCTTTTGATCCGTATAATAAAATTTTCTAAATATTAAAAGTACATTATTGAAGAAATTCTTTATATTTTTAATTTTAAATAATAATCAATATACATAATATAACTCCATTGCCAGTCGTAGCTCAAGGACCAAAGGGTGCGACCGTAAGCCCGGCAGGTTGTGGGTTCGATTCCCACTCGATTGGGGGTCTTGCCCCCTGCCAAGACACTTAGCATGGTTATAGCTAGGGAGCATGCTAAGTGTGCTAAGTGACAATGGCAATATTATCCCCAAGAACATTTAAAAATTGAGCTTTATAATTTAACGAAAGATAGGTATTATTTATTGCATTTTATTAACCTAATATTAAAAAAACTGCCGAAGTTCACCACCACCATTCAAGATTCATATTCCCTAATAGTACTTACCGGTGTTGGGTGTATGCGCACAGAAACTTAAAACACGAAAGTCTGGGTTGTTTTGGCTCTGGGGTCATAAATAGCAGACATTTCTATCAAATATTCTTTATAGCCAGTTTTAAATTACCTTTGACAAAAATCACAGGACTGATAACCCGAATTAGAGCCAAGAAAGCGATTGTTAAATCGATTTGGCCATCTCGATTCACGTCTTCGTTATCGATTTTATGCCATTGAAGTTAATTAAGCTAAGCTCGGAACTTTGCTTGGCTTCTATTTCTATTTTAATCGATGTTTTATTTCCGATTTTCAATGTTTAAATATATTTGAAAATGTTAAGACTTCCTCTTAAATTATTCGAAGCCTAGGGTTACAGGTTTTTCTTGCAGAAAATAGCTTAGAAGCAACACTTGTGATGTGTAATATTGCATGAAAAACCTACAGTTGAAAATGGGACACAAGTTCAATATTTCAAAGATTTAGCTGACACACGAATTCATATCTAAGTGGGTGCCAAGTTTTGTAAATAATCTTGAAAGTAAATTTTACGAGTTTAATTTTTTTTCTACCTAGGTCTCAATAACTCAAATCGAATGCACTCAAAAAAGTTAAAACGTTAAAAGCTACATATTTAAAGTGACATTATAACTCAATACTGACGTATGAAGTGAACTATCTTATTTATTTTCCTACTGAGACCCATTCGTGGCTCTGCTATTGATCTGTCACCGCACATTTGTATCAAAGATTTATTGTGTTTCAGACAATATGGATAGCTACTGTATTACAATAGGGTAATGCTCTGTTTTACGTAAGCTTTTTAAGTTCTCCTCAAAAGTGAAAAGGCTGAGGTATTTTTTTAGTAGGTAGAAATAGGAGATATTGAACCCAAATAATATATTACAAATTTTGTAAAAATAATAGAATATATATAAAAAGCTATTAATGTCTGTAGAATCCATATTAGATATATTAGATAAATAGAAATTAATATTTGAGGTCGTCGTAGTGCAAGGGTACAAGCGAGTGATCGTAAGTGCGTCGGTCGTGGGTTCGATTCCCAATCGGGGGAATGAAATATTTAATATTTTCATTTCCTCGCTCTGATAACGGGGCAAAGCGGGACATGGAGTTCAGCCACTCAACACGTAATACCTCCAGAACCCAACGCAAAGTGGGAAGCAGATGTCTTAATGAGAAAAGGAATGTCTTAACACTGGGCTCCCATGCCCTCTGTACCTACTCTGCTGAGTGCAAAATAAAGCTAAAAATATAAACGTAGTAATATAGTTGTGGGTTTGATTCTTACTCGAGATAAATTAATTTTTAACAAAAAGAAAAACCGACTTCTTACAACGAACTAAAAAGTCAAAAATAATTATACAAAGATTTTATAATTTTGAAGTCGGTGCCAAGTAAAACAAACAGGCTTAGTAATTAAATATTGTAGTAAGGGTGTTGTAGCATTAGCTTGACTTGATTTTTGTCTTTTTAGTTCGTTGTTAGAAGTCAGTTTTTCTTTTTGTTAAAAATTAATTTATTATACGATTTTAAGTGATGGGTAGATCTTAAAATGATGCTTCTTAAACAAGTGGTGATGGTGGTGGTAGTGGTTGTCAACGAGTGGTTGTGGTGGTCCTATGTAAAACTTTATTTAATTAGGTATTATTTTTGTGCAAAGTTACATTTTGGTATATTGTCAAGAACATACATAAAAAGTATTCGGGCGAATTGAGAATCTCCCTTTTTTGAAGTTGGTTGAAAATGAGAACATCCTCTTTTTTGAGGTTGGTTGATAAGAAATGAAACGATCAGGAATCTCACCTCTGACATCAATTTAAAAAGTTTTTGCTTGTAACTATTACAGTATAATAAATTTTTTACCAAAAAAGAACTAACTTTCTCAATTTTCACCGGATCCCATAATCGGAACTTAACCAAACTTTCACCAAATTATCCTTAAAGTGTATCCTTTCAAATAAATCATCAAAAATCATCAAAATCGGTTGGCGCGACATTGAGTTATTCGTCTATTTGTCGCGCACATACCTAATGCAAATTTAAGACTTATGTGATTTTCTCATAGATACCATTGTCAGAATTGGATCAAAAAAAGGGACCATTCGGAAAGCTTCACCTTTCAAATAAAAAAAAAAAATTCAAAATCGGTTCAGCCAGTCAAAAGTTATGAGGTAACAAACATAAAAAAAAAAAAAAAATACAGACGAATTGATAACCTCCTTTTCTTACAGAAGTCGGTTAAAAATGAATATATTTTAATAATTGTGTGCGTCTCAAATGGAGTGTCTTAACTCTAGATTATATGCTACAGCTGCTATGGAGGATAAACCGAAAATATAGTTGAAAAATAAAACACAGAATGGCATTTCGTAACATAAATTCACTTCCACCATCCACAAAGAACGTGAAAATACGATAACATTTATTACATATCACCCAAAGCTCCAAACGTAGAGCCAAAAAGCTTATGAGCCTAAAAAAACATCGCGAAAACAATACGTATACTGTTCAATGCATTTAAATTGTATTAACTTCTGTGAAAACGATACCGAGTTGGCAAAAAACCAACGGAAAATAAAAAACAGCCAAGTTGACAATGTGAACTTCCATTTGCAAAGTTAGGTACATATTGGCTCCGGCTCGATTGGTTCACTAAAGTACTTTCTGATTAATTGTATGGTTTCTTTGAATTCAGTTTTGTGATAAATAGTGGATATTATGATTGAAATCTAAAGCTAAGCTATTTCAAGATGTATAAATTACATAGAGGCCGGCATAGCGGTGCAGCATCTGACTGTAAGCGGGACGGTTGTGGGTTCGATTTCTATTGGATGGAATAAATTATTTTCATTTCTGTGCTTTGGTAAAAAATTAAGTCAAAGCGCTGCGTGGAGTCAAAGTGGCTTTGAGCGAAATGTCTTAAAACTAGGCTTAACATTATTGGAATATGCCTGATTAAATTTGACAGTGGTAGGCTTAAATCTCCTCCCTTCTTCTGTTATACTTAAAGCACTTTTAAGATATAGTTTTTTGATTGGTGGCGCTCAATGCTGCACTTTACTCTACCCGAGGGAAATCTATAATATAAATAATAGGCTTTCCTAAAATAGATTTGAATCTGCAACGTAGTATCCATTTACAAACAGGCCAATTACATCACGATGCCGTCAAATTTATGATATTCATAAAATTAGAGTTTCAACTTAAAATTGTGAACCCAAAGCTATTACCGGGAGGACATCGTCGTCCCATTGATCAATTTTACACAAAGAGTGTCGAGGGATTTTTAACGAAAAAAATCTACAAGATTAATTATCTCTAGGGTACTTAAAAATTTTGGAGGAAACAGACACTTTTCTTTTGAAAGTCCTTTTTTTTCATTTCTGTATGGAGTAGACAGAGAAAGTTACAGAATATCACCTAGCTATTTTTTCAATAAAATGTATACATTTCTTTATAAACAATTTTATCCTTTAGAGGTCGTCGTGGCGCAGGGGTACAGCGTGTAACTGTAAACGCTACGAATGTAGATTTGATTCACAGTATGTACATAATGAATTATTTTCATGGCCTTACTCTACTTACAAGACAAAGCGCGGGGTTAAGTTCCGCTACTCGCCACGCTATGTCACAAAAAATTATACAAAATATGGGAAACGCAGTGTTTTAACACTATATTTTCTATAAAAAATAATAAATATTCCGAATGGTAACAGAACCGACAACCACCGTATCCACTCAGACGACGTACTCCTATTTTCTTTGAGCAACCTATTAATAGTAAAAATCGTCGTAATTGGTAGCTCTCTCAAACACTTCTAGACTCAAGGATTGGTTGCGTTCCATTATACCTTCTATTATATAGCCTTGAGAATGTCTTGGTCAAATAATTATTCAGTGTAACTTCCACCCTTATTTCGTTAGAAATAAGATGTATAATCCCAAAGTATGAGGATAAGATGTAATTAGGAACGAGGATGGCACTTCATCCTTATAGGTTGGTCTCGCATCGAAAATGCTAGGTTCAAATTAATTAGACTTGGCCGTCTGTTAATGGTAGGTCACCTTTGTAATAATGCTTTTTGAAATGTCCTCCTGAGCTCAAGAGCTTCGAGAGGAAGCTGTCTATTGTTTATCTAGCTTTTAACTAGTGTTCGTAGTACACCATTGGAGTGGAATTGGGATCGAGTTTTTTATACGTTTTGCTCTCCATGATTCTTAACTTTAACTTTTGGCTTAACTTTTTTTGGCTTAGCAAATATTTAGAAATATTTTTTTACTTCCCGCTTGTATCCTGCAGATAGCAGCGTTGACGGATAGACTACTGTTACTGAGACATTACATATTTACTGGCGGAACATAACGCCGCGTTTTGTGTTCCAATCAGAGCGAGAAATGAAATAATAAATATAAAATTTTCTGTCTTGATAAATTTGTATATTTTATCACTGTATTGCATAGATTATTGCGTAGAACATTGCAACAATCAAACACATGTTTGATTGTTTGAAAAATTTGCAGGTTCAATTTCCACGTATGGTAAATGTTTATATGATAAACATAAATCATAATTTATATATTAGTGTATTAAAAAATATATGAGTACTTTTAAAGGACTTGCAGTACTAAGCTTAAATAGATAGGGAGAATGGTACACTGGTTAATTCACTTGATTTGTATTTCACAAAGTCCGTTTGAACGTCAGAGGCAATTCCATCAGAGAGTTTAAGAAAGATTAGTTGTAGGCTTATATTGTATGTATGTACGTTTCATTTTATTAATTCCTTTGTCTACTTTTCAGTGACGGTAGTCTGTCTGTGGGTGCAATGGTTATGGGTTCTCCATACTTTTGTTTCTAAAATAATAATATTTAAAATTATTATCGTTTCTCTGTTCTTAAAAAACAAAGCGCTTAAGTTCCGCCAATTTATAAGCAATGTTTTGGTTTTTGATTGGCTTAACATTAGATTCCCTCTGTGAATCTTGCTGTATCCTTAACAAAATAAAAAAAACCGCACTGCATCGCTTTTTACGATCAAGGTAAAGAAACCTTATGATTTTAAATTTTCTTATATTTACATATTTATTCTTACATATATATTCTGATTTCCGTTTTTCTCCCATTGCACTATAATGGCTTTCAACTCGAATTACAAATTTTAAATAAAATGTATTTAACATTTATAAAATGGTAGTATGAAATATTTAAAACAGCAGAAATATATACAGAAGAACATTTTTCCCTTTGGTTTCTAACCCACAACTACTGTGTGCTGTCAGAAAAGTCCCAACTTTGCCACGACGGCATATTAACTCCTTACGACAATGTTGAAACTTGGAAATAACTTCTTAGAACTGTATGTATTTTAAATTTCCAGTTCTATTTTCATATTATAATATTTTCAAGCTTTTCTCTTTATATATATTTCGTATATTACTGAAATGGGTTGAAAGTTGAAATTTACATAATATATCATATTACGCATTCAAATTAAATTAAAAAATGTTGTCTTTTTGAAATATTATGACTATTACAACAGGAAATTGAATATAATTTAAATACAGATAATCAAATTTAAAGCAGGGGTTTACAGCAGGGTACGACGTAACCTAGATATGACATACTGCATACCGTAAAATATATAAATAAGAATGCCAATGCTAAAATAAATTATCTCCTTTTTTCTACCCTTAGACTCCCACTTTAAGGATAGGAAATAGGAGATAAGAAATTTCACATTTATGTCTTCAACGCTCAACACACACACGCACATATTCTATTGAATAAAAAAATATGTTACGATCAGACTATATGTATTGTAATGTAAACCATGAGGCCAGTCGTGGTGTAGGGGTACGAAGCTTATACGATACCTCCTCCGGTTTTATCGTCATATGTAAGAAATACCCTGTCAAGCGCGAGTCGGAGGTATCTCCAAGCGTTCCTAAGATAAAAGCGGACGGACGGACGGATGGATGGACAACACAATAAAGTAATCATATAAGAGTTCCTTTTGTCCTTAAAATATACGGAACCTCAAAAATAGGGTTAATATGGTTTTTATTTATATAAACCTCAATGTAGTTACATTACAATATTAGCATAACAACCGTTATTCACTTCATGATACATTCAATGGCCGTATCTGTAACAAGCCGTGCCCGAGCAATCTGTGAAGGCGGAGAACACAAAATGTACAAAGCAAATAACTTAGTATTCAAGTCACACTGTTTAAATTTGAAACGAGTGATATAATAATTTCAGTGTTTCGAGTTGTATTGTTTCCTTCGAAATGCACCTGAGCTTTGTTATATTTTTTGGATTGGCTTTTCTTTGAGCTTCACGCTATATCAGAGTATGCAGACGGAACCTATTAACCTAATGTCACTCCGTCCCCATTAAGATACTTCCAAACGCCAAAGTCTGGATGCAGTGATTGAGTTGCGGAACTCAACGCCGCACTGCTTTATTTGATATAACTATTTAATTATTATTTTTACTACCCGTGGACCGGTGTGTACAAAAAATTATTAATAATTTTATTAATAGTTGTATATCACAGATGACGAATTTTAAATACAAAAAAACAACCTATAACCTCCTCAAAAAATGTACTCAACACAAAAATATTTTTTTCAATTTGGATTAATATTCCCCGAAATTAATGTGTTCAACCAAACCAAAGGTCTTAAGGTTGTCTGGAAGAAGTCGCTGATTATCGATAAGACTGCCTTTTGTGTGTCATTTCTATTATTTCTTTCTCATTTCGTCAGTTTTCCTTATTTAAATATAAAATTTTGCAGAATAAAATGTAAATAAATATATAAACGTGCTTCATATAGAAACAGCAATTAGAGTGATCTATCACTATTTTATTACTTAGGATATAGAATTATAAGATACCTAAAGACAAAAACCACCATA
Source organism: Heliconius numata (assembly GCA_016802625.1). Taxonomy (NCBI): domain Eukaryota; kingdom Metazoa; phylum Arthropoda; class Insecta; order Lepidoptera; family Nymphalidae; genus Heliconius; species Heliconius numata. Next base: position 870,530 of record JAEBDU010000071.1, read on the forward strand.
CATATTTTTTAAAAGTATCATAAAACAAAATACTATAGCAACAGCTGGTCTGTCGCTCTATCAAATATGCGTTACGCGTATCGTATCTGTGTGACATGGCTTGTTTATTAAAAAAACATGTCCCGCGGGGTCGCGTTAGTATTGTACGTACTTGTACTGGCTCTAAAATGATAATTATAGAAGGAATAGCGGACGCGCGCAGCTTCGCTTGCGTATTTAAGGGTCAATTCTAATAACCCATGAAACATGTGTTGAATGAAATATTTTTAAGAGTCTAAATTTCAAATTTTATAAAAATCGGTGGCTATTTAAAGATTTTTCCATACAAACTTTCAACCCCTTATTTGCACCCTTAGGGGGTGAATTCTAGAAAACCATAAAACATATGTTTAATGAAATATTTTTAAGAGTCTAAATATCAAATTTTATAAAAATCGATGGCGGTTTAAGAATTTTCCCATATACACTTTCAACCCCTTATTTGCACCCTTAGGGGAAGAATTCTAGAAAACTATGAAACACGTGTTCAATTAAATACTTTTAAGTGTCTGAATTTCAAATTTTATAAGAATCGGTGCCGATTTAATTTTTTTTCCATACAAACTCTCAACCCCAATTTCACCCCTTTAGGATTAAAATTTTTCAAAATCCCTTCTTAGTGGATGTCCAGATTACAAAAGTAAACATCTGTCCAAATTATACGTGTCTACCATAAGCGGTTACGGCTGTGCGTGCGTCTTACCTCAGTCAGTGAGGACAAGTCCTTTTATATATATAGATTTGAGTAGTAGGATAACACTCTCATGCAATAGTTGTTTTAAGAAGTGCAGCGTTAAACTCCGCAATAAATTACGCAAGGTTTCATGTCGGTAGGAAAACATTTAAAACAGCGTTTTAAAACTAATTTCTCTACTTTACGTACTTCTTTAACTATTGACATATGAAATGTCATATATATTCATATTTCCATACGTACATCTATTAAAGTGAAGAAAATCTGAATGTTACCCTTCCTCGAGCCGCTTAAGAAAAGCGCCTTTGATACAAAATCAATAATCCTTGACGTCTCGTTTAAATGTCGACCGCAAACTGACGACGACCGACCGGCGATTGATGACGACTCTTACGATATCTTACGATGATTTTAAGTTCTTACTTCAAAATAAAAAAATTCTGTTATTTTGATTCATTTGTACAAAATAAATTATTTAACTTTTTCTTAATCATTTCATTCTAACATCAATTGTTCAACCAATTCTATGAAATAAAATATACAAAAAGGCGATATTTCGGTAAGACCATTAGAGCTCGATGCTTATTATTTTCTTTTTGTTCTTGAAAGGTTAGCGATCTTAAATTTTGTACTAAATGAAGTGGAAAGTATCGTATCGCATCAATTTTAATGAAGCAAAAGGAAAAATTGTTTAAGAGTTACGTGGAGCTCAAATTGGGAATAATAAATGGTTTTCGTGTTTCAAACATTTGTTTTATAGGTTAATATAATGTTTATTTACTTACTAAGAGAAAATGGGTTATATTTATTATATGTAATATCTTTATGCTACAAAAACCCACGTAGGTATATCAAAAATGCTGTATTCGTTTTAATTTACAAATTGGTTTAAATAATATATATATATTTATATATTTTAACAGTTGCCTTATATTTCATTTATAGTTTGTTTACATAATATTTTTTTTTATAATTGAAACTGTTGATTGTGAATATCATAGTAGTGAATTCTGTTCCTACTTGGAGAAATGAATTGTTTTCTTTTCTCTTTCTGGAAGCAAGACAAAGCGCTACGATAACGCTACGGTGATCGGATCCATACCTACGACGGCCTAGAATATATATACCTGCCAAAATACTTCACATTAAAAAATATCTTTCTATAATACCTAATAGATGTCACATATTAATATAAATTCATTACCTTTTTTTTAGAATGTTAAACATTTAATTAATAAGCGAGCTGAAATAACGTGAACGTCAAAAATTCCCAAAGGCTTTCATTAAAATATATAATTTTAAAATTGCGGGGCGGTCGGTCATTATTAATATCGAATAGCTTTTTACCTAAGTGCGCTACGCAAAGAGGATAATGTGTTTATCACTGGTATGTATGTTTGTTCTTACGTGACGTTGTTTGAATTATTCTTACATCAATCGTCAATCAAGGTGTTGTATAATCAAAATGATAAAAAGAACTTCATGTACTACGTCAGTGATACCCCATCATTCAAAAAGTGTTTAAAATTTACTTTTAGGTTACGTTTTAGATTTTTGTTAAAATAGCTAAAGATTTTCATTTTTTTAATAAAATATATTATTTTTATAAAATATTATTTTTTTACAATTTGGCTATAGATAAATATAGCCGCCGTATGTACAGTGAGGCACAGTGCTGCCACTCCCTAACCCTTAATTTACATAATTAACAAAAACTACCATTTCCCTAAAGAACCTTGGTTGAACCAACTAAAACCATAAAACTACCCCAAAAATAGAATAAACAAAATTTCGTTATAAAAACTATATTGGAAGCATTAGTTCATATCAACCGTAATAGTGTCATGCATTAGGGCTCGCTGGGGGAACAATGAGGGGTAATCACCTAACGGGAGGAAGGTACAGGCGGATGCGGATATTTTATGTAGCTTAGATTTTTTCTTCTTTTGTTCAATGTAATAGGAATTGTGTTGTTTTATGTTAAATATGCTTAGCTAAGGATTTATTGGTCGATATTTAAATAAGAAGGTCACTGTATCTAAGAGCCAGAGTTACTTCGGACACCTAGTGTCATGTGTCATACACATGTCTTAGTTATCTCATTTTATATTCTCAACTATTTTACTGGAGGCAAATTAAAACATTTTGAAATGATTTCTACATCATCCTAAAAATATAAATCCACCATACTTATGTGACCCATATATTTGTATTTTCTATATCTGACTTCACAAAAGAGAGCGCTTAAGTTCAGAAAGTAGATAACAAAATAAGTTGTAACAAAATTTAATATGATTTTATAGCTTCACTTCTGTTTCGCTCTTTCCAACAAATTCTTGTGAAAATACGTGTTGAGTGGCGGAACTTAACACCGCGCTTTGTCTCATTACCAGACTAGGAAATTAAAATTTAAAAAAATATCATTCCGGAATAGGAATCGAATCCACGACCGTTGCGTTTACATTCTCACGCTTGTGGCCTTGCGCCACGACTGCCTCAATACTCCCTGTATTCTAATGAAACGCCTTTCTTAATTTTAGCGAAACATCAAGATAGAAATAAATAATTCATAAAAATAAACATTTCAAAATAAAACAAATAATTTATTCCCTAGATAGGAAATCAAAACCACCTCGATATATGCTATATTTATAAAAACATATAATTGAATATAGGTAAATTATATTTTACCTATACTTAACAGAAATGAACCCTCATGTTCCTATATCTTACAGCCTTTCCCAAGTAATGTTTGACTTGTAACAACTCTACTGGATACCTATATATGATGAAAGCATGATTCTTGCCCTTACAACATCCCTTAATGGCCCTCAACTGGGTAGCGCGATAGGGGTAGAGTGAAATGATAAAAATATCTTTATATGAGTGGATAATATTACGTTATAATATATTCTAATAGTATTTTATCTTATTATTATAGAAATTGTTTTGAAATGGATTATATCCTTTCTTTACCATAAAGAATGGTTTTAAAAAACTTAAAAACACACTTCCTACACTAAGTGGTACAAGTGTCACAATATGGACTCATAAATTACCTAACTCGAGTAGTTTACTAGTAATCGATGAAGAGTTCCACCATTCAATTCTTGACTTCGTTATGGCACCAGCTGGATGACAACTTATTGTTGTATCGTCACCTAGCTTAAGTACCCAACTTTTTAGATAGTTGTTAGTATTTTTTTAGTAGACAAGTGAGTTAAATTCAGTTTAATATTTTTTTTATAATCTTTTCTTAATCTAATTTTTTATAATCTAATTGTAAAAAAAATCTATTTACAAGCACGCACATACATCATATCTTGAAACTCTACATGCAACCAAGCAGAATAGGTCAAACATAAAAAAAAACATTGCATTCTTCATATCGCAAACAATTTCGTAATGGATCGTAGGATTACAAGAAAATATGAGAGTCTAGAACTAAAAATTCAAGAGTTTTGTATAAAAATTGTAGTAGCGTAACAGAATCCTTGTACAAACAAACATACATACATCGGGCACAATGGGAATGAACATGTGAAATGAGATGCCTCATAACGCGGCATAGGCGGGCTCGCGGTGCTGACGGCGCGTTGCGACTGTTTCGGGTATTGTGAGACATTTTTAAAGTGGTATTCCACAGACTAAATAAGTATTATGAAAGATTGTTTATTGTTTGTTTGTTTTGTTTTAAATTTTGGTCATTTTATTTGTTTGAACTATAACTTAGATTTGTTTTAGTTGTAAAATTTAAGTTTTTAAATTGATAAAATTTTGTTTTTGTTTCTAATTTTATTACCAGATTTAGAATTTAAACAGATAATATTTATTATAATCGTATTATTATTTTTTTTCTGAAATATTCAAGTCCAAAGAGAAAGTTTAATAACTCTACATACTATAATATATAATAATTAATATATAATATTAATATATAATATTAATATATAATTTGCATTTCAGATTCTGTTTCCTTCAGAACTCTTGGTGAAGGTGAGACTTATAAATATCTTGGAATGTCTGAAGCATTGGGTATTGATGAGCGGAGCATAAAGCAATTGGTGAAGGAGCGTTTCTTTAGCCGCCTGAAAAAAGTGCTTGGCAGCCTTTTATCTGGTGGCAACAAGGTGCGTGCTTTCAACGGTTGGGTTATGCCGCTTTTAGCCTATACTTTTGGCATTGTAAGATGGACACAGACTGAGTTAGACTCTGTAGATCGCCAAATACGTAAATTGTTGACGACATACCGAATGCACCATCCGCGTTCGTCTGTAATGAGACTGTATATCCCGCGTAAGTGTGGAGGTCGTGGCTTTTTGAATGTCAAGAACCTCCATAACCACGAGGTATGCAGTCTTAGAGAATATTTTCTCAAGATTGACGTGGATATGCACAAGGATGTGGTAACAGTTGACAAAGGCCTTACTCCTCTTTCCTTGGGCAAAGAGAACTGGCGTCGGCCTGTAGTACTTACTACTTCTGATCGCATGGCTGTATGGAAGAGCAAGGAGCTGCATGGTAGATTCCATAGAGCCCTAGTGGGCCAGGACGTGGATACTGTTTCATCATTATCTTGGTTACAGTTCGGGGATCTTTTCGGAGAAACTGAAGGTTTTGTCTGTGCAATTATGGACGAAGTTATCAAGACACGGAACTACCAGAGACATATTATGAAAGATGGCACTATCGACATCTGCCGGGCGTGTCATCGACCTGGGGAGTCCCTCAGACATATTGTCTCTGGTTGTTCTCATCTTGCTAATGGCGAGTATTTGCATAGACACAATCAAGTAGCCAAGATAATACACCAGCAACTTGCTCTTCAATATGGCCTTGTAGAATTGGAGGTGCCTTACTACAGGTACAATCCCATGTCTGTTCTTGAAAATAGCTGTGCTTTGCTCTACTGGGATCGGTCTATTATTACTGACAGGTATATTGTTGCCAATAGACCTGATATAGTACTAGTAGACCGAGCGGCGCGCCGCGCAGTGATTGTTGACGTTACTATCCCACATGATGAAAATCTCGTGAAGGCCGAAAAAGAAAAACAATCTAAATATTTGGACCTAGCCCATGAGATTACCGCCATGTGGGATGTCAATGCGACTATCATTGTGCCGATAGTGGTTTCGGTTAACGGTTTAATAGCGAAAAGCCTCGACCAACACCTTAAGAGGCTATCGCTTAGCTGTTGGATCAAGAACCGGATACAGAAGGCAGTATTACTTGAGACGGCACGTATTGTGCGGAGGTTCCTCTCTCTGGAGCCCTAGCCACCGATGGCTTGGACCCTTGTCCCGCCCTCGGAAGAGTGGTTTTTTTTTTATATTTTTAAATGTATCTTTTTTATAATAATTTATATTTAAAAATGTAAAATTGATTCACTAATTTAATAAAAGTATATTCATTGCTAAAAAAAATATATTAATAAATCTTAAAACCTAGGATGTAAGGTAAACCTCCTCTGTAAGGGAGAAAGCGTGAAGATTTGTCATAGTGAAACAAGCAACCGTACTTTTAATTACACCATTAAACCAGGGTGTCCTTGTTCATATACTTAACTCATTCTATTCTTACTCGGGAGAATTATTTATTTTCATTACAACACTCAAGTAACAAGATCAAGCGCGGCTTTGAGCTCCACCACTCAATAATTAGATAATCTTAGTACTAGGTTCTCTTTGCCTACATTGCTATATGGAAGATACAGCGTGAAGCTTCACGCTTCACAATAATTAATACATAATATATACTCGTACTCGGTAACACGCTGTCGACAACAACGCGAGTCCACAGCTCGCGAGTCTCTGTCCCTGACAGATATTAAATTCGTATCCGCGATCCCAGCCGGCCACAATATATTACTACGAGTAGCTACGAATGTACAAATAGGTGCCTACGAGTACACATACTAGTATATGTAGGAAAGTGAGATTTCATTTTGTATTTACGTCTGTCTATATGAGAATTTGTGTTTTCTTCATTAAAAGGCTTAGGCAACGCTTTAGAGTATGCTTATTGAAGGTTTTATAGCGAGAGAATCCCGGGCATTTTGATACCTTGTAGGTTTTAGGCGTTTTAGGCATTGAGCGAATTTATCTTATTTTTTTTTTTATTTTGCTTAATTTTTATTCTACATAATTTAAAAATGTTGTTTTTAAAGGGAAGGAGGAAAAAATGAAAATAATTAATTCTCTCGAATGGGGCGAATAAACTGATAATCGTCGCTTTTATTTACATTAAATAAATTATGACATCGTAGTACAGATTGATTACGCATTGAATTTTGGTAGAAAAATATAGATATTTAGCAAAAATAATTTTATGCCTTGCATAAGTTCCCACGTGTGTGACTAATGATAAAATTTTAAAAAAAGACTAATTTAAAGTTGCATAATATATAATTTCAATCAATTTAGATATGTGTATATATATCTCTCTATCTAATTCACTCAATATCCAAAGAAACAGAGTGCATCAAGTAGAGTGTATTTGCAATACATCAAAGTGATTTACAAAGTTCTCATTTAATTATACGGAGCCACGTAAAAGTTTCCACCTCTAAGCAAGTTGCAGGAACATTATGTAAATAGTACGTACCATGATTAACTTCTGGTGCTTATCACATTCACTTTTAAAGTTAACTCAGAGTATTTTAGGGGAGTTAACGAGCTTACAGAACAAAAAGCTCCTTTTTTTCCGCGGTTTCCCGCTGAAATAAGGTTGCTGTGTTAAACTTAAAGTTAAGTTGAGGCTTAAGGTAAAAATGTACGTATTTTGTGGACGTTGTGAAATTTTAGATGGTTATTTGAGATATAGCTGTGTTTAACAATGATGCAGAGAAGGCAGAGAGAATTTAGTGTCGAGATACTCCATTCTCCGCTCTTCCATTGAATTAAAGTCATTATTGTCTTGCTAGAACAGAAAATGAAAACAGTTAATTTCCTCTAATGGGTATTGAACCCATAATTCCTCCTATTCCATTTCCACAGCGTTGAGTTCCGTCACTTAGCACGCAACGTCTCGTAATTTTGCGGGATAAACCATAAAAAAAACCAATTAAAACATTTAATATTAACTAGACTCAAAGTCAACTAGTTAATATAATATGACAAAATAAAATTCCATGTTAGGTTAGTTTCAGGAAAAATCAATACACTGTGCGATAAATTAGATAAGATAAAGTAATCTTTTCCACTTTGCACGGGTTAAGTGGACGGGTCTGGTCTAGTTTTATTTTTAGGACTTTAATTGAGTACTAGTCTAGGGCTCTTGTAATACGCTATTAGTTTAAAATTTACATTTCTTTGATATACAATCTGAAAACTGTTGGAATATTTTCTTTGAATAATGTTAGGTGTCTAATTGACAGTTTTTTCAAGTGCGTACTCTAATAGTGAAAACCTTTTATTTTCTGTTTAATAACTCAGGTACTAATTGATTTTAGTTCTGCCATTCAACAAGCAATGCCTAACTCTAGATTCCCAAGTTCCCTCTGTCTACCCTGGTATGTGCAGGATATAGCTAAAAAATCTTTCAGTTTCTAAATGATTTACAAATAAAACTACTGGACTTAGAAAGTTGAAAGGTGTAAAGGTAGTGTAGGGAAACATTAAGAGAAGATTTCTTGAAACTTTTAAAGGAAACGGGATTATAATGATTATTCATTTCACATTTAAAAATCCGCGCTAACAAAATTGTGGAAGTACTGTTTACAATAAACTCGTACAAATATTATAATTTTAATGGAACTAACAACATAAGTTCAAGATTTGCTTCTAACGCAGTGAAATAGAGCGGAAACTCACAAGTCGCATCATACGGATTTATGTTCTTGTTTCAAGTGAAGCACAAAGTTGTATGCACATTGACTACTATATTTATATTTTTAGCTTCATATATAACAGGGTAGACAGAGGGAACCTGGGAACCTAGCGCTAAGATACTCTTTTCCCATTAAGATACTTCCGTTCTCCACTTTCCGACGAATTCTGCAGGCATTGCGTGTTGAATTGCGGAACTGAACGCACGCTTGCCTCGTTACCAGAGCGAGAAAATGAAGATACTCCATTTACTCGAGTGAGAATTGAGCCCACAACTCAAGTTTACAGTCACATGCTGTCACTGCCAGAAGTAACCAATTCTATAGAAAATAATTATTGAGGCCATCATGTCGCCCTAGTCGTAGACAGGGTCTGAATGTAGACGTAACGATTATAAGTATAACCTCTGTTCCGGGAATCTCGCGGTTAAATTTTATTTATTTTCATTTCCATGCTCTGGTTGAAAAAGTGCGGCGCTGATTTTCGTCACTTTTATGAAGTGCCGTCAACGCCTTGAAAATTAGGTCGCAAAGTAGGGAAGAGTATATTAGCACTAGGTTCCCTCAGCCTACCCTGCTATGTAGGAAAAATTAGGGCCTTCTTTTTACATTAATATGAACAATATACCAATATGAACATACCCTTATGATGTACTAGCAAGAACTAAATATCAACTTGTCCTATGGCACACTGTGTAAGTCCACTTTATATTCTAGTTACTCTAAATGCTTTCAGTATTGAAATATTACATTATGTAAATAATTTAATTATAGAATTTATGATATATTATTAATTTATTAATTAACGTTTTGTAATTAAATAAAATGGTTATTAGATGAAACGTTTTGCCTCTCAATGTCGCGAAAATTGGACGAAAAGTGGAGAATTCCTCAAGACTACCAAGTTCCCTCTACCGTCTTAACCATAGCCACCAGTTATAGCCTATTTAATTATAGGAGTATACAGGGTGGAATTGTCAGCGCCACTTTAAATGAAACCACAGTTTTAACTACTCTATAAAAGCCTAATATAATTCGGAAAAAAATAATTCTCAAAAATGAAAAAGTTTTTTTTTCAAACAAAATAAATAATAAAATTATCGTTTTAAAATAAAACGCCATTTGTAAAGTATAACATTGGCACGCACACACTTACCTGTCAAAGCGGCAACGTCGCATACGTATGTGTGCGTGACACGAAATACAGGTATGGTTAAAAATCGTGAAATGAAAAAAAAATCCTACGTCCAAACCGTTGAGGTACCTTGATTATTTTTTTTAGTTCTGGGTTTGAAATATTTTACCCTATATGCAGTTTCAGTAAAAGAAGCGCTGCCTCTTCCACCCTGTATATATGCTTCCCACTAGAACTGTAACTTCTACAAGTATCTAAAGTACAGAATAATACTTGGTCTGGATGATAGCATACCTCGTACCAAATAATAAAAGATTTTAATAGTGCTTATCATAAACGTCCAAAGAAAAAAACACTGACCTTTCTGACACATAAACATAAATTCTTTATAATTAATACTCACCGATACACCATTATTGTTATTAATATTCATATATTGCATTTAATATGAAGTCAAGTCGTTCCAATACTACTAAATATTTCATAATGTTTTCAATTAATCTTTTAAACGTAATAATGAATTCGTGTTCAAAGTTACGCACCGAATGTGAAACATCTACAGAATTTCCAATAAAGCCAAAAATAGTGCAGCTTAACGTTTGACGTAGAAATAATTATTGTTCGCTATGTATAGGCTTGTTCCCTTTATTTATACTTAACGCTTATTATACTTAAAAAAACCTTTCACTTACGGAGTCAGTCACTCAGTTAACGAACAGCAGGAACTATCTGTGAAGAACGCTGAAATTTAGCATGTAAGTCCCTTGAGGAGTTAGTAAGCACTAACAGAGGATTTCTCGAATTTCTTGAAAATGAAGACAAAGACATAGGTGAAAGATGCGGTAACTTAGTTCTGTATATAAAACCAGAAGAAAATTAACACACACCTTGAATGCCGCTTAACTATATAAAAATATATAAAATTATCTATATGTTTGTAGGGAACTATTATTTATATTTATAGTTTATTTAATATGTGTCATTTATATATTTCTATATTCTAATTTATTTGTTTATCACTTATATACAATCATACATTTATAGTACGTATTCGTATTTAGTTTGCTTTTATGAAAGCGGTCGCTGCCGTCGACTGAGCCGGTAAGTAGTAGTAATATTTGCGCCTACCCTCTTGTCGACGCATATTCTATAACTAACAGTCGATGCTTGCCGCTCGATGCGCTTTATATACGTTCCATTGTTTTCTCAGTTATTTGTTAATATCATTGTAATTATCTTGTTCTCTTTTATATATATTATATTTGTGGTTGACTTTTGTATAAACTGTGTCGTGATTTACTATTTGTGTCCAAACTATGTACCTTAAAGTGGTGTTGAAAATTCTCAGTGTTAACCGTGAGTAGACTATTTATTATTCACCATCAACACTACATGTTTAGTGCCGGAACTCAGCGCCGCACTTTATCTAAAAAAACGGAATTCAAAATACGTAACTACGATTCTACCAAACAATAAATCAGAATTTGAATAAAATAATAGAGTAATATTGCCAAAGATTCATGTACACACAAGTTCGTCGCGAAGTTTTCAAAATGGCTAGAAAACTAAGCAATACATTTGGAAACTTTCTCAATTCGAACACATAATTACTTCTTGTTTTGAACGTGAAGCGGCAACGCTGTATTTTACCTGAATTTAATATGCAGTTAGTTTAAGTGGAAACATATTTTATGATGTCACCTCTTATTTATTTCTCTATGGCGATATATTAGATGTGTTAGTAATTTCCTCAAGCAAAAGATAAAGAAATAATAGTTATAGTTAGACATATTCTCCCTTATATTTTTAAATATTTTCTTAAGGAAGGAAAGTTTTGCGATAATTGATTCATTTAAACAAAATCCCACATTTAGATATTAGTGTGATGCGGTGAGACAGATTCTGACAGAAAACAAGACGGTTGTAGATACGTTTTTCACGTACGAGAATTAATTTTCATGTTAGTAAAACGGCATCTCAAGATCGATCTCAGAGTTGCTTGTTTACAAGTAAGTTTACAATTACGGGCGAGCCTAAGTCTCGAATTCCATACTAAGTTTTCGATAATCATTGACCTTTACCAGCTATATTTTAAACCTACAGCCAAAATTTCTTAAGCAGAACATTCAAATATTCCGTTTATTCAATATATTTATTCCACAAATAAAATGATACTGTCAAATTTTATAGATATGACAAACATAGCGATATACGAGTATTCTTATTCCTAGGTTAAATGGCTTAGAAGTTAGTTCAGACGTTACTTTATAGTAACAACTGTCATTCGAGTGAAATGTTTTATGTTTTACTATGGCTGTACTGGATTTTTTTTTTCTAAAGATTATCTAGAGCTGCTTTATTTTTAGTTTCAAAGGGGTTTGATTTCGAGGTAAATATTTTTCCTGTGTAATATTATGTTATTCCGATTTCTGTCGTCAGTATTAGTTCTGTGTTTTTTCTAGTCTCATCAATAATTAAAAGAAAAATGTAATATGTCCGTGTAAGTTTTAGCTATTACTCTCAGCTACTAGAAGTTCGTCAAATCTAGCAAAACTAAATTAAGTGAAAACTAAGTGTTTTTCGATTATAAAGTTTATTTTTTTGCATTAGTACAGCATTCTGGTATTATTCAGAAATTATAACTAATCACCTTTCAAATATCTAAATATATACACGGAGACGTGGGCGGTGGAGGCGGTGATTACTTACAATCAGGTGATCTGTGCATACTAAGATTTTTCTGATAATGAGTGACTCATAGATAACTATACTGCCAAAACAACGCAACATAGCACGCTGATATTTGGCATTATACATAGTATCTTTAGGGAGCGTAGGGGAGAACTAATTGAGTTAGTAGTCCACGTAAACAAAGTTGCCGAAGCTGTAACTCATAGCTTGTAGTATATATTTAGAATTTCAAATTTCATCAGACTATACCTAAGTATAATATTTTTTTTCTATTATATGGAAATAAGATTGAGAATAACATAATATAGTCGAATGTGAAGCCTAAGGCTTTAATACCTAAAGACTTCAAGAAATATGCAATAAAATCTACACCATATCTTCATTACATCTCCAAATTCAGCAGAACCTATAACAATAGTAACGTGAACACTGATTAAATTTCCGTTCCAATTGTCTTCAGCATGTACTTGACCAGGACAGAGCAATTAAGAATAATTCGACCGCTAATATCACCTACCCCCCTACCGGAGTACGTTCCCACAGGTTTTCATTTCCATGTCCATTGTTCTTTCGCCCTGGTTGACCCGAATGGCGCTGGCCTATTGCTGATTTTGCATTATTAAAACTAGCTACTATAGCTTTTAATAGCACCTCTACGTTTCCGGTTTGTGAATATTGGTGGTGATCATTATTTTGTATTTTTAAGTTGGGAGATATTTGACGTCATTTGACGTCATTGCAATTTGTTTTCTCGTTGTCTGTAGGAATTTGAGTTTTGTTTTATTATAGGCAAGTCGCATCTTTTCCCGTAAATACATGCGTAAGCAGGGGAATAGATGTTCAAACACTCTGATTCTCATTTTCCGGCAAAGTTTGATAGCATAGCTTGTTGAGTGGCGGATTTTAACGCCACGTTTTACTAACAAGAGTGGGGTATTTAAAATTATTTAAATATTGGGTAGGTTATACTTGGGTTAGTATCCCAGGCACAGCTCTGATCCTCTTTCCCTTTTCATTAAAACAAATATGATATAATTAAGTACATGTCTTATATAATATTTCGATAAGTAATCGTAAAAATACAAAATAAAATTGTGTTATCCATCACTCGTTGCAGGATTCATATTACGCCTTTCTTCGATGTCCAAACAAAGCGGGCCGTATTATAAATTTATAACTTCTCGTTCAATTAATCATTTTCAGCTGCCGCTCGTACACTGGACGTGAACACCGTCTATACTTTGTACTTTGTTAGAGAAATATGCTCTGGACAAACAAAATATCATATGAAATACACATTAAGAATGTAAATACAAGAGTTTTTATGTATTACATTTTACTGCAGAAGGAAGTAGAACTATTGACTAAGTTTTTTTAGCTTTAGCCAGATAGAACGGAGTGCGAAATGCTGCGGTCTTTGCGTATACGAGTCTATCTCTTTCGTCTAATTGACTGTCATCAAGCTTATCATACATTTCCTCCGTAGAGTCATTATATAGTTTACGAGACTTTCTTCGATACTGTGTTTTGAAGGTCAACTGAGGTCTCTCTCTGCCTTTTTTACCATTCATTCCTGCAGCTTCTTCGACTTCCCCTAATCATATTTTAAAAACGTGCAATAACTTAAATGTAGCGGAATGCCAATGTCTTCGGATATATAATATTATTATACTGAAAGAAAAATCATCTTAACGCTTTTTCTCGCATAGCAAAGACTGTTCCCCGCTTAGTGTTCTATTTTCGACACATGTCACTAGAGCGAGGAAAATGAAACTAACGCATTCTCCCGAGTGGGAATCGAACACATAACCGTCACGCCTACAATCGGACCAGCCTGCCGGTGACCATATATTAGATGAAAAATAAAGTAGATAAGACGCCAGAACATAAAAAAACACACACTTGACCATAAAAATGTGTAATAAAATGTTTTAATGTCATCTTTAAAATATTCGTTTATTTTACTGGCAATCCATAAAAGTCAATGTTTCGCTATCGCATAACAGTTTGGCACTTTTATTACGACTGTCGCGATTAAAACCCTTATATTTATAGTTGTTTGTGGAAAGTAACCTATATTTTATTAGTGTTAAAGGATATTTTCCTTTGGCAAGTATGGTACAGGGGATTTGTAATGAGACGGTCAGCAGTTATTGATTCACGTGATTCCATTAGGCTTTGGGGATGGGTGTGTTTATGTCTTGGAGTAATGGGCTGATGTAAGAATGGTTTTTATTTTAATATATATTATAGTCTAGTAGTAGTTATAGATTCATAGTTGTAATTATATACGTTTTTATTATTTTTCTTCTTGGTTATTTCTTTTAAACACAGCCTTCTTGTACTCTAGGACTGATACTACTGAGATTTTCTTGTAATTGCAGTACTTGTAATGGTCTAACTGAATATTTTAATTTTATGTAGTTACCTCGAATAAAGCATCATATAATTATTATATTTTATCACAAAATAATAGAATTTTACAATATTTTTTCTATATATTTTCACGTTATCTTAGAAGTTACAGTAAATTATGTTCCATAAAAACCTTACTAATACCTACAATTTCTTTGAGCTTCTCTGAACTTTCTGTACCGGAGGGTAGCTTTTGACGTCCATAAATTTTAAATGTGATATCTTTTCGTAAAAGATGTTAACTTATGTAATATAAATAAGTATACGGTTTTGAGACAGTAAAATGCCTTACATTTAAAATGCTTTATTGTGTTTTTAATTATTTTTTAAGCTTGCTGTATTCCGCACATAACAGGATAGGCAGAGGGTAAGCACACTCTGTTCCCATTAAGACACTTCCGTTTCCTACTATTCGCCGAATTCTAGAGGCATTGCGTGTAGAGAGGCGGAACTCAACGAAGCGCTTTTCCTCGTCGCCAGTGAGGAAAATGTAAATATTAATTTTTTCTCGAATGGGAATCGAACCCACAGTCGTCGTATACTTGTGTCCCTGTGCTACGACTGGCTTTAAAGTGCTTTTAAAATTCTAAGATTTAACCTGAATAAAGAATTTCTAAGATTTAACTTGTGTCAAGAT
Organism: Heliconius numata; assembly: GCA_016802625.1. NCBI lineage: Eukaryota > Metazoa > Arthropoda > Insecta > Lepidoptera > Nymphalidae > Heliconius > Heliconius numata. Next base: position 885,969 of record JAEBDU010000071.1, read on the forward strand.
ACTTCACTTCATACTTCTACTTCATTTCTCGAACGTAACGCCACGCTTTATGTTACCGGAGTAGTTAAATAACAATTATTTCATTCTCTTCTGAGAGTTGAATACGAATCGACGGTTCTGGGTTTTGTTACCACTCAGGAGAATGAGATATTTTATTCTTGCATTTCCTTGCTCTGGTAATGACGTAAAGCGCGGCCTAGACTTTCGCCACTCAAGACGAAGAAAGTGGGCAATGGAGTGTCTTAGCACTCCGTTCCCTCTTCCCTCTGCCTACGCTGCTATGTGGGGATACACGGTGAAGATATAATATAAAATAACAACAACTTATTTCATAACCTACCAGATAAATTCAAAATACCAATAAAGCCAATAAACATTTAAGTTTCTGTCCCCCAAAGCTACAGTGAAACATAAAAAACTGTATTTATCTATACGTCACTGTCCCTGGCGGCACGAGCGCGATTTCAAGTGGTTATCTTGTCGTATGGACGTACCCTTTTAGCTACCATAGTCTATATCAATAATTTTAAAAATGTATTTGGATATGTTTTTACTGCATTTTAAAACTTTGGACTTACAGAAAGAATCTAATGTCAAGACAGTATGGTCTCCGTTTTCGCTCTAATTTATAGACGTTGCGTTGATTAACGGAATCCAATACCCCACTTTGTCTTCCCAGAGCAATGAAATAAAAATAAGTTAAATAAGGTTTCTTCCGATCTAGGCTCGAATCAACTACCGTCGCGTTTGCAATCGGACACTCTTCCACTGCGCCATGTGAGCAAGTATGATAACAATCATACAAAATGTAATATTATTAACCTTTGTTCCTAGAACAAAACATTTCGATCAGTTATCTCAGTCCTTTTGCAAAGCAATCTTGATCCTGACTCATTTTGTTATTACCTCCCCTATCCTTTACGTTTATTGCTCACTCCTTGATTACAATTTCGATTTTTGCCTAACAAAGGGAAAACTAAAATGCCGTATTTTTGTTACTTATTTTTACCGTATATTTCTAGGTTTTTTTAGTCTGGTACTAAAACAGTTCGTGCTATATAGATATACGGAGGGAAGGGATAGGCAAAGGGGGCCACTTTCCACTAAACCATGAAGGCATTGCGTGTCTCGTTACAAGCGCGAGGACATAAAATTATTAAACATTTTATTTCCTCGAGTGGGCATCGAACCCACAACCTATATACAATCGCACGCTTGACCCCCTGTGCCACGACTAACCTCGAACAAAGTTAAACTAAAATAAACAAAATTGATAAACGTGTTTGTATTGAAAATTAAATTGACAATACATTTTGAACGAACTTAAAATTATTACTCAATTATAATAATTACAATACCATTCATCTAAATTATTTTCCATTTATTTTATAATTGTTATTGGTATTCTACGAGAATTTAGGCTTTGAATTTTACAAGCGAATTTTATTATTATAGTTATATTTAGTTATTGTTTTTAATTAGTTTAATTTCCCCGCTGCGGTAGACAGAGTATTTCCAAAATTAGGCGTGGGGAAGTGGGGAATATAGTGTGTTAACACTATGTTTACTGTGGTTTTGTATATGTATGTTGGTGTTTAACTATTTTTGATGACTTTTTACAATTTTCTCTGCATTGTACAAAAGGAACCTAGTATTAGTACCTACACTACCCAAACGTCTACATACACCTAATAATTTGAAAATCATGATCCATTAAGGAATTCGGAACAGAAAATTATGCTGGAGAATTTTTCGATTACCCACTAATAGGATTTTCTAAGGCATAAAACCAATTGTAGATGCAATCCCGGTTCCGGCGTAATTACGAACTTCCCGCGCGCTCGGACAACAATTATACCGGGATTACGTTTCAAACTCATAACGTACCGGGGACGGTTAAATACGTGTAATGTTGGATTTACATCGCCAAATCATGTTATACTTAATTTTCCTTTTAAAATCAGCTTCACGCTGTATCCCGCACACGGCAGGGTAGGCTGAGGTAATCTAGTGTTAAGACATTCTGGTCCCTATATTCCGCCGCAGCATATTTTTAGCTTAAATGCTGCAGGTGTTGCGTGTTGAGTAACGGAACTTAAAGCCTCAACATCAGAGCGAAAATAAATATTTCATTTCCCCGAACGAGGATCGAACTCACAATCAGTCGCACTTATAGTCATACACTTGTGCCACGACTGGCCTCATTGTTTTTTAGGGCACGATTTTGAATTAGTTAATTTATTTTTTTTGCAGTTTTACACCAAAAATTATTTTATTTAAATTGACCAAATATTTACACCAAATATTTGGTCAATTTAAACAAAATAAATTGCTACACGCTGCGTTGTACCCCGCATAAAGTAGGGTAGACAGAATTCACCTAATTTTAGAACATGAGATTCCCCACGTACCGGCTAAGTTTTGAGACATTACGTCTTAAGTAACGGAACTCGACACTGTACTTTGTTCTGATACTAGAAGGAGAAAATGAAAATAATACATTACCCGCCGTAATCGAACCTACAACCGCTTACATTCAGAAACTAACATACTACAGGTAAATTAAAAAGAAACAATTAGTGTAACATAATTAGTGAAAGCTACGTGACAAGAAACTACATTTTGGAGGAACTAATTAGGATGGCGTGAGTCAAGTCATTAAGGCCCATTCATTATCACACTCACCGTCATTCAGTTCATACAAAAATGCCGAATGGAACTAGCATTGTACTTTGGGTGTTAAAAGCATTGTTTAATAGGTTTCTTTTGACGAATTCTGAAGGTAATGCGTGTTGTATGGCGGAACTTAACGCCGTTTTGCCTCGTAACTAGAGCGAGGATATGAAAGTATTAAATATTTCATTGCATCGAGTGAGAATCGAATCAGCAGCGGTCGTGTTTATCTCTGCGCAACGACTGGTTATATTACTCTATAATATATGATTGTATTTTTTTAATTTTTATAATATGATTATTTTTGTGAATTTGATTCCTACTCGAAAAAATGCAATATATAATAAGTTCATTTCTTCGCTACGATATCGAGGCAAAGCGTGGTGTTGAATTTCGCCTCTCAAGATGCTTGCAGAATTCCGCGGAGAGTAGGGAGCGGAGTGTCTTAACACTAACTAGGATTTCTCTCCTAGCCTGCAACATGTGAACAACGTGTGATATTGACTGAAGCAGTATCTTGACACTAAGGTCAACACGGCTGTATGTGGGATAAAACGTTGAGCTTGAAAAAAAAACACAGCTGTTACAGAAATTTCACCCAGTTTTTTATAAGCGGTTAAAAGTCAAGTTGCGTTGTGTCGTACAAAAGAAAACGAATGCCCGTCGCACTGCCTACCAAGGGCGGGCCATTTTACGTAAGTTACGTAATTAGAGACATGTTACATAAACATATAAACGTTGAGCGATGTGAACTTTTAACCGATAATTTTTCGAAAATGCAATGTCTCAAAAATTGGGCGGAAAGTATCCCCATTTCACACTTCTCAATCGGAGACTTCAGATCAAATTTAAATACGTACCTGATTACATAGTTAATAGAGTGTGAATAGTCATACCTTAATAACTACTGAGCCGATTTCTATGTAACTTTAGCTGTTACCTAAATTGGAGTATACCATATTTAAATAAGAAAAGGGTATGTGGTTAAGACTGTCAGTATTCGGGAAATTTGTCGATAAACATTCAGACGGTTACCATTTTTTTCACAAGTACTACGAAGTCTAAACATAGTCATAAATATTTTCAAATAAGCACCAAAATATTTTCCAAATTGAATTTGAAGTCACTGTCTATCACGTCAGTAAAATTATTATTACAAGCAAAATAAAGAAAAGAAATAAACTCTACAACTTTGAAATGAGTTTTGATATAAACGACAATTCTACCTTCAGCCTACAAAGACAGCCATTGTGAGGACAGTGCAGAATAAATATAATAACCATATAAATCGAGCTGTCCGTTAAACGAGGCGAAGGCTTCCTCATGAAATAAGAAATGTATTTGAAATTATGAATTTTTGAGCTTAAAAAAGTTTAAAGATATTTTTGATTCAGGTGACTAATAACACTTTTTAAGTTGTTTTTCTTGCTCTACTTTAAGACACGTTAACGTAAAAGCAAAGCCCATTTTAAGCCTCGCGAATTGATTAAACTAAATGAATTAAATTATAACAGTACCTATTTGTTTTTTTTTTTTGAGGCAATACGTTGTTTTGAGTAGTGGAACATAGCGCCTTTGTTAAAATAAAATAATTTAAATATAGTCATTGCCCCACAATATTACTTATAAAAGACAATATGTTTTACAAAAAAAATATGAGCAACTTGTAAAATAGACTATAAATCATAAACGTGACTGTGCGAAATATTTTAGTTTACTTCAACCACCTCAAGAAAGCTCCTGTACAATTTTTGTTATATTTTTTTTAAGATTCCATTATATAGCTTAACACGTAGGAGTTTTATGGAAATTACAAAATATTTTTAAGAATCTTTTATATTTTTGCATAGCTTGGGATTGAAATCAGGTACTTAATGATTAGTACTGATACGAGATTATTTGTTAATTCAGTATTAAAAAAATCTTAAATATCTTTGGCGAAAAAGTGCAATTTATTCAAATAATAGAGAACAAAGTGACTTGACACTATACGATGTGTACTACCGAAGTGTCGGTTCGCCATGTGGATACACACCGAAATACAGGAAAAATTATAGCTAAGAAATAAAGTTAAATAAAATCCGAAATGTTATCTTCAAAAACTAATTTTATAACAAAATGCAAGCTAATTTCCAAAACATACATATGAAATATTGTGTAAAACAAAGGCCATTCACTTAAAATGTAACCATCAAGCAAAACATTCCGGTTTCCATTTTTAAACAAGCACTTTAAACTGCTGCTACTTATAATGTGAAACGAAATAAAAAATAAGCAGATCGGCCGACTAAAAAGAAAATATAGCGAACCAACGAGGGTTAACTGTTACGAAATGTATAGAAAAAGAATAAATATTTTTTTCTTATATAGCTTCACGTTGTATCACGCATGTAGCAGGGTAAACAGATGGTCAAAACACTCCGTTCTCAACTTTCTGCCCAATTTTTTGAGATTTTGCGTGTCGTGTGTCGGAATTCAACGCTGCGCTTTGTTGTCTTGTTCGCAAAGCGAGAAAATTAAAATATTTTTTACTCCGACAGGGAATCAAATCCACAACTGTCTCGTATCAATTCACTGCGCCACGTCTGCCTTAAATATATAATAATATAACTTAAATGTAAAATAATAAGTAACGTTAATATACATTTTATGATTCAATCTTCAAATTTAAGATATTTTCACTTAGAACCAAAATTTAAATAAAAATTACATCACAATTAGTTCAAGTGTCTACAATTTAAAACTAGTAATAATAAAAAACCGCTAAACGAAAAAGAAATCGGCCGACAAAAGAAAAGTTAAGCCACAAACAATGTGTAAATTGCCATAATAGGAGCGGAAAAGAAGAAAAAAAATACTATAAGGTGGCCAGTCCAATGCAGTGTTCTAAACCTTTTAATATACGGACATTCATACTGCAGATATTTTGTTAAATAGTTAAAAATATTCTTTAATTCATACTTTGTCTCTCTTATTAGTAGAAGGCTTATTCCTAAGTAGCAGTGTAGACAGAGGCTATTATTAAGACACTCCGCTCCCCACAATCCACCCAATTTTGAGACATTGCATGTGGAGAGACATCTCAATGTCTCGCTTATTCCAGCACACACCAGATGAAAATAAATTAAATACTTTTCCCCGAGAAGTGTTTGAACTCACAGCTGTCAGACGCTGTCCCACTGCGCCACCACGGCTTCTTCTGCATTTAGCTGTTTACTCTCCCCATTAATACATAATATGGTGTTGTATGCAGGTGTAACAGATTACCACTCATCAATTAGTCATTCAATAGATTTAATTAGGCTGCGCTATAGTGGCCTATTTGCTGAGATAATAATTGTGTAGGCCTTAAACCTTAAACTTGGCCATTACTATAATATTTATGAATATAATAGAACAAAGTGAAGCGTTGAGTTCCGCCACTTGTAATGCAATATCTTGAAATCAGGAGGAGAAGAACGCTTTCTAACATTTGGTTTTTGGTTAACCTACAATATCATTATGTTGTAATTTTAAAATTGTATAGATAATTGTTGAGGCCGTCGCCAGGCAGCGGCACAATCTTTCTATGTAAGTGGCAGTTGTAGGCTCTTGTTCTGATACGAAGCAAAAATGCGGCGTTGAGTTTCGCCACTCACTACACTCACCACTTAGTGTTAAACAGCGAGTTTATTAGTTTTTTAACAAAATATATATTTTTATTTTATTAAATGTTCACTGCTGATCTTGTAAAATACAAAGATATTTAAAATTGAAGACCGTACGAAGTCTACAATATTTCCAGTTGAAGTATTCAGTGAATATAAATATATGATTCCGAAACAAAATTGCAGCAAGTTATTATGATACTAGTAGATAGTCTCAGCTTTAGTCAAATAGATACTGGCTAATCGCCAAATAACCAATTAAAAAATATATAGGTACGTAACGTCTAAAAAAATTAGGATAGATTTTTTTTAAATTTCTTACTGCTAGCTCTGGTAAGAATATAAAGCGCAGCGTTGAGCTCCGCCATTAAACACATAATAAAATATACTCTCGAAAATTAGGCATAAAGTAAGGCTCAACAAATTAAAATATTGTTCTTCAAAAATTGTATAAAATACAAAAATATTTTTTAAAATGTATACAATTTTTTTTAAATTATATATCTAGCACGCACATTTGTCTGTTGTTTGTCTGTTGAAACAATGATTATGTTTCTACTGAAACAGCATAGATACGATCTTGCGAAATGAGAAGACGGCGGAGCATGCCAAATGCAGTTTCGTACTATATAAGGACGATTGCATACTTTGTATTAACTTGTATTTTACTATTTTATATAAGTTATAGAATATTTATAGAATATATATGTGAATATGTATATAATTTATATAAAAATATATATTGATACGTTGTGGCTGATTTTGATAGTTGTGGCTTAGATCCCCATTTGCTAATTTTTCTTCATATTTTTGTACAGAAAATAATAATGGGACGCTACGTTTCACCTCCTTAAGCGGAGTGTCTTGATACTAAATTCTTTTGCCTTAAATATGAAGCTGCAAAAACACTGTATTTTTAGTCAAATAGAGCGATTGATACTTGAAATAAATAAAAAAATATGCAAAGTTATTTTTATTTAAAAATAATATAAAATTATGAACTACATTTTAAAACAGCCTCTCTCTCTCAGGAGTATCTGCTCAGCTTGGAAGTTACCATGATAGCACTTGATAGTAAATTAAATCTAAATAAAGTGATAATCATAAATGTATAAAATTTTAATTGAAATTAAAGTATGTACTCAAATATTTCTATTTTTATAATTATGTTTATATAATTATATCGTAAAATGCACATATTTACATTAAATATCGATTGTTACAAAAAATACTTTACAATTTTTCCTGCAGAGCAGAATAGGCAAGGCGAACCTATTTTTCGGTATTTTTTTGTAACATCATACAAAACAGTAGTGGTGCAGGGTCAGACTGTAAGCACGGCGGTTGTGGGTTCTATTTCTATTAGGGGAAACGAATATTTTTAGTTTTGTTTATTTCCTCGCTATAATAAATGAAGATCACAGTCTCGAAAGCCTACCGTACTATACAGGTAAAAGCGTAAAGTTATTAATGTAGTATATAACATGAATAATGTATTGTTTTTTACCAAGTTTGTAGTCTTCCTTAAACTTCGAACAAATTGTATGAAACGAAACTTAGTTACTTAGTAAATATGGACTATAATGCCTCATTGCTAATTAAGTTTTCGCTGCTTTTATAAACTTTATATTCTATTAATGGAAGTCTTATATTTATTTTATATACATATTTTATATTTACCTGTTAGTGAAACATTATTTTGTTCTCTTCTTTATTCCTATTTTAGAGACTTCTTTTTGGCTGAATACACTATATTACATGTAGGCAGTATTTGATGAAACCTAATGTTAAGGTACTCCGCTCTCCACTCCTCCTCCATCCAAACCAGAAACATTATGTGTTAAACGGTGGAACAACAATAAAATTAATTTCCTTGAGTGGCTATCGAAGCCAAAACCATCCACCACGAAGAAGTCTAAGCTCTAAAAAACGTAGAAAAAATAAAAGAACTATGTATTTTTTAAAACAGAGTCGTATCCACGACCCCCATTCCGTTTAAAGTCAGTAAATTCCCATCTGCGCCGCGACCGCGTCAAACATTTTAAAGATCACATATTGACGTTACTAATTGACAGGTGTTGATAAAACGCTTTCAGTCCAATCGGGTAAATAAATAGTGAAGTAATTAAAACACGAATTCAAGTAATAAGGAGTTTACATTTAAACATTTTTAATTAATGTTTTAATTAATTTATATAAATTATGCAAATATTACTGAGGTTATAAAGGCGGTTATGACTTCGATTACAACTTGGAGGTATGAATTATTTCCATTCTTCTGCTCAAATAGATAAAGCCCGGCGTTAAGTTTCGCCACTGGTGAACGGAGTGTCTTAACACTAGTTTACCTCTCTCCAGCCTGCTATATGCGGCATACAGATTAAACCTGAAAAGAATAAATAATCCTGTAAGAGTAGTTTGTGTTCAGTTACACAACAGGATGGATGTACTACAGTACCCTTTTAAACTAAATAACATTAAAAGGAAGCGAGTTTTACGTCCGCTACTAGAAATTCCCCGCTCTTTGTGATGAATTAAAGCTGAGATAAGATTGTTTTAATTTTTTTCTTTTATACATTTGGGTAAGAAAATATAGTGATCGATTTTTGTTATATTTTCCCAGAATTGGTAATAATATAAAGGTAAGTTGAGACACTCCGTTCACTCAACTTCTGAGATATTGTGTGTTGGTTGTAACAATCTTAATACCGCATTTCGTCTTAACATAGAATAGCAAAAGAAAATTCATGCGTGATGAATGGCGGAACTCAACGCAGTTTTGTCTCGTAACTAGAGCCATGATATGAAAATATTAAATATTTCATTGCACGCAAACCGAACCCACAACCGTATCACGTTCGTTTACAGTCGCACACAATTTTATAAATAATTATTATATACCCATCATCTTATGCGCTGTTGTGTAAAACAAATACTATTTAGGTTGACTGCATCCTCATAATAATGTATGGGCGTATTGTAATCAAGACGCCGGCGGCTCGTCAAAGGGCCTTGAGCGAAATGTTGTTAAGCAAATGAATAGAAAAATGTTTATAGTTTCATACATTTAAAATAGCTTTTTTTCATGTATTTTGTGTTAAATTGTTAGTATAATAGGTTTAATATTGAAGTTGATGAGACCAGTTGTGGCACTGTAAATGCGACAGGTTATGGATTCGATATCCACTTGAGGAAATAAAATATTTTATTTAAAAAAGGGCGTCGTTAAGTTTCTCCACTCAACACGCAGTGCCTCCAGAATTTGGTGCAAAATGGGGAACTGAAATTTCATAATAGTAACGGAGTGTCTTAACACTAAGTTCCTATGTTCCCTCTGCCCACCCGTCTATGTGCGGGATACAGCGGTTACAGAGCATATTAACCTTACACCCATAATTTTATATCTTACAAAATAATACATAGACCAAATTTAGCAACACTCCGTTATAATCTACTCATCCAGAGCTAATTACATAGCGTATGTAATCCAAAGGGAACCTAAACTTCATATTTTAAAGCAAAGTAAATTGGCACGTAAATAAAAACTTTTGAGTACATTTTACCTTGACTTAATATATATATGGCTATAGCTTGTTTTTCAGTCTATGTCTTTACATGAGGCTTGCCTTTTCCTTTGCGAAGTTTCGCGAATTTTTCCTAATTAAATGTTGCAACTTCATTATATGGTACAGTGTTTGTTATTGTTTTATACAAAACTTTTTCAATGGGTTCGAGGGGAGCTCAGACGGAGGTCTTATTAGCGACTTGTATAAGTTGACGCCTTGGTAGCGTGGTTGCATATCATTTGAGTTTTTTTGGCAGTTATATGTTCGTTTCTGAGTTAGGAAAATAACACAAATTCTGTATTACGTTAGTAGTATTGAGTAATAATATGTCACTCAGAATTACAAATTACCAATTCTTCTTTCTTTCAGCTTTACGCTGTACAATAAGATACCAGAGACCATACTTAGTGCCAAGACACTCTGTTCTCCACTGACCAACCCTGTGTCAAAAACACAACCATTCCAATGAAATCATTCCATTTCCACCCCCAATTTATTTAAGCTAGAAAATTAAAACAAATTCACCAATAAGCCTACACCACAATTTAAAACAAAACGAGAAGCTCTAGCGTGTACGATAGCAGCCACTGTATTTCCTGGCGTATAGGCGTGGCACCAGATTACAAGAGCTTAGATAACAGCAGGAAATAAAACTTGCGAGCTAATTAGTGGTCAGTGGTGCCAGCGTCGATGCAAATTCGACCACGACCACGTAAATTACTGCTGCCTGTAATGTTATTTCCAGCTATTGTGCTTATTTCGACGCAATTACTGATGGCATTTAGAAGCGATCGTCGGATTATTCGGTGTGTTCTGTTTATGGTGTGGTACGTCTGTTTCGGTTTGGGAATTCCGATTATCTGTGGTGGGTTTTGTTTTTGTATTGATAATTGTGTTGGTATTGTATGTTGTTATAATATGATGGTGGTAGTATGCGAGGGTGCGCATCTTGGAAATCATCTTAGCTTCATATCCACGTTTAGTTTTTTATGAGTTTCAGAAAACAGTATTTTTCTTTTCAAATTGTGACATGACAATTTAAAAATGGTAAAAATACTAATCTGTTTCTAAACTCTTCCTCATGGGAGAATGGCAAACGGAATCTTTAATTTTTTTTCTGCCTCTTCCACTAAATACGTGTTGTATACTTGAAAATAAATAAATTATACTCCAGACTTCATAACAAAGAATGATTTTTATAGATTTTTCTGTTCCAATTTGATGTACTTCCAATTCTTTATGATTTTCAAGTTATCGATTCTCATTCTTAATTACTAAAGTTATTAAATGTGTTGTACTTTCCCAATTATTTTTTTTAGGATCATTATAATAAAGGACCCTTAAAGTATTCACAAGTTTTTAGAATATGTCAGTTAGTGTGACTAAGCAAACTGATATTTTATGTGTTTAAAATCTACCACTATAGCGCGTGTTTGTTAACGTGACGGTTGTAGGTTTCATTTTTTTACTTTTCCTCGTTCTGGCGCTGACTTTTGCCCTATTTATTAAGCAATGTCTCAAATTGAGCGGAAGATATAGAACAGAGTGGCACACAATTTGGCGTTAAGGCTAAGTGAGATAGAGCTTATAAAAAAAACCCAAATTATGTAAAAAATGCAAAATTACTAACGTATACACAAACATAATATATTACAAGCACAGAAAAGAAAACAAAAACAGAAAAAAAGAAGCCCTTTCGCAGGAAACAGCAAAGATAACGATCCTAGTTTAAAATACAGCTCGCGACCGCTCGTTTCGAAGCCAGTGGACGTAATCCATGTCCGAGTGGATGAAACAATTAACTCGAGTACCTACGCTGCCGCGTTTCGGATGATTTAGCTTTGTATTTTAGTGGTATTCTCTAATTAGTTATATTATATGCATATAGTTGTTTTTAGTATGTATATATGTATATAAAAATAATTTAATTTTGAATATATTGTTGGATGTTATGAAAAAAAAGCTATTTTATAATAATTGATCGAAATCAAGGTAGAATAACGTAGAATTAAAATACAAAAATGTTTTTTTTTTTTTTTTAAATATAAATATAGGAGTAGATCAATTAAATCCATAAATCTGATATATCGTAACTGAGAACCATCCGAACATATCGTAATAAGAATACTATAAAAAAATGTACTACAGTCCAATGAACGGAAATGGACAGAAACAGGAAATGAACGTATGTAAAACAAGATGGCCGCTATTCACCGTTAGATGTTGTATGAAAATATTTGTGCAAAGAGCTATTTTTCTAAAAAAAAACGAAAGTAACAAGTTCTAAGTTTTTGCAACGAAAATTTTGAAATTTAATAATTAATAACTTACACAGAGTTTTTATCTATTACTTCTTATAATTTCACTTCCCGTCGAATTCTTGAAACATATAGCATAGAGCTAAGACACTGTTTTCGCCATTTTACCCAATTTTTAGGTAAAACATTGCATGTGTATCATTGAGTGTCGGAACTTGTTACCAAAGCGAGAACATAAAAATAATTTACACTTCCAAGTGGAGATCGAACCCACAACCTGTTTACAGTCAGACACTGCTTATCCTCTATTCCTTTTTCTTAAATATAAAATTATTTACTTTTCTTCCCATATATTGTTAACTAGTAGTAAAAAGTACCTACTATCAGACACTCCATCCTCAATTGTGTGAAAATAAATATAACAGGATTAAGAAAAAATCTCGTATAAAATTAAATATATTTGTTACAGGGTGTGCTTTCCTGACCTATTTCAATCCAGAAAGTGCCTCAAGCGCACAATCAGCCCTCCATGAAAAACGGACGTTACCTGGGGTAAGTGTTTGATCATTATTTGTATATATTACAAAAGATTAAAAGAATAATAAACACTGTATCTTGCACAAAGCATAGTGGTCAGAGGTAACCTGTACCTGTAACTAGAGAACACTCCAAACATTGCACATGAGTGTTGAAACTCAACGCCACATTTTGCCTTGTGAGAGCGAGAAAATTAGAATATAAAATCATTCCTAATTCCTCAATTGGAACACGAACCCACAGCCTGCACGTGCTGTGCCGTTACACAACGACACCGACGGCATCAAAATTATTAACCGAACATGTATTTTTTTAATTCTTTTTTTATTAATTGTACACGTTATAACATAGAATCATTAAATTGAAACGATTTGTACACTCGTTTTGTATTCCAATTAATTGTAATAGTTCTATTAGTTTTTATTATTGTGGAAAATGTATGGGAATATATTGGTTATAGAATGGATATAATTCCAAACTTGTGTTTGATGGATTTACGTAAATCTGTGTGACGTATTTTTATGTTGGATATTCGTACCATTTTAAAATTTTATGCAACTAATTAATTGTATATTCTCATTTTGGTAAGGTAAAACGCGGCGTTGTATTCTGCGGACTCGATACGCAGTGTCTCCAAAATAAGGCGATCCGTCGTAAATGGAGTGTCTTAGACTAGGTTTTGCATGTGGGCTGATATAACCTAGTGTTAAGACACTCCGCTTACTACTGTCCATCTAACTCTCACAACACTGCATATCAATTACCTCAATTTACTGCCGCGTTTTAGTGTAGGTACTAAAGCGTCAAAATTAGTTCAAGTGGGAATCGAACCTACAACATGTCGAGTTTACAGTCACACGCTTGTAGCCCTGCACCATGAGTGGCCTCACCATTAATAAAATGAAATAAAAAATATATTATAAAATGTATGTTTTTATGCACCTGCCTTGAAATTTGTATAGATTTTTGTCAGATTTATCGGCCAGGATGATTCATAGTAACAAGTAAACAATTTAAATGATTGGATATCACGAATAAAATTCACATTTTATTATAGAGTACGTCGATTTAAGCCGTGTTTCCTTTTTTGTGGGTTATTTCGATTGATTGAATTATATCAGCCTTTTTATTGGAGTGTCGGTTGCGCTTTTATTTTCATGATCATTCTCTTTTAGATATACTGTGCTATAGTTAAATTGGGATACTTTTATTTATTATTAAATTTATATATTTTTTGTGAAGGATAAAAAAAATATCACATAGATATTTTTAAGTATGAATCTAAAAGTATTTAGGTGAAGGCATTAAGTATAATGCAGCTTCGTGTTTCGTCACTCAACACGGCATCTGGAAAATTGACATAGAAAGTGGAAAACGAATTGTTTCAACATTTAGATCCTATATCCCTGCTCTACGGGAAAAAGCGTGAAAAAAATTATATTAGACCATTTACACACTCGTTGCTAGCGTAGGCCGTAGACAAAAATAAAAAATAACACCGTAAATCCACCTGTATAGGCCGTATGAAGTAATTTCACCTTACGATTTAATGCAGAGGTAAAATTAACCACTACTTTATATTCCACTCGCGTACTCCCGTAACAACTGAGAGTAATTTTATTTTAAGCATAAAACGATTTCGAGTAATGACTGTATCATCGTAAGCGTATGTGAATAAAAGTTTTATATAACTTTTTGCACAAAATTGTAAAAGAAATTGAAAAGGCAAACTAATTTTAAATGGAATGACGTTACAGATTTCCGTACATAATATGTTTTTTCTATAAATAGTTCTACCTCTATTCTATCTCTGGGAAATGAATGAAATGTCACTCCCCCGAGTGAGAATCGAACAGACAACCATCGCGTTTACAGTCACACGTTTGTACCACTGCGCCACATCTCTGAAAGCAAAGTGGCCAAATTTCCATAGTTCATTCGTTCTTTAGATACGTTATAGTAGATAGCGTTCTGTGGTCACAGTGTTCGAGGTATTGATTAGACGTTAGGCGTGGGTTGTACCGTCGAGTCTGGGCTGAATATAAAGCATTCTGATAGCTTACTTAATTAACTAGGATAACCTACTAATGATTAATATTATAAACGTGGGAATTTGTGAGGATGGATGTTTGTTTCTTTTATACGCAAACACTAGTGAACGAATTTAGTGGACAAAAGGTCCAAAACAAAAAGAATTACAATTCGAAACTGTAGTTTGTGAGATTAAATATATTGTAGGAGTCTATTTTTGTCTGGATACAAAAAACACGAGCTATAAATACAGCTATGCCCACAAAACGCATTTGAATCCACACCCAAAATTAGCATACAGCACCACCTAAGCCATAGGTAGAATTATTTTAATTTTTGATCGCCGCCCTTATCCTCCATAAAGTCATATTCGCGGACGACCCACGCATTGAATATAAATTGTGTCATTTCGCAAAACCCCTAATGGAAAAGCAGATTAAATAATACAGGCGTAAGAAATTTTGAAGCCATAACGGCGTTTATAAATAATGAGCTTGGCACATACAGAGGGTTCACGTTCGCGGGATTATATATTTTTTCATATTTTTTTGCAGTCGCACAGTTTTTGATTGTTATTGCGATGGTTGTGGGTTCAATTGACATTATAGGGAAAGATTATGTTTATTTTTTTTATTTCACCCCTATGATGTCGATGTAGAGTTCACGCTGTATCTCGTATCTAGCAGGGTAGGCAGTGGAGGGAAAACTGAGCGAGGAATCTTTTGTCAAGACACTCTATTCCCGTTAACACACTTCTGTTGCCCCCTTTCAGCGGAATTCTAGAGATATTGCGTGTTGAGTGTAAGAACTCAACGCCGCGCTTTACCTCAGTACCAGAATAAGGAAATAAAAATTTTAAGCTTTTCGTACCTACGAATGTGAATCGAATTCACAACCTATCGCGTTTACAGTCGTGCGACTATAAATATATATTTTTTTGTGCTTGTGCATATATTTTTTTATTAATACCCTTTAATTTGTTATACAGTCACTTAATAGAGGGCTTGATTTTAGTTATGTATATAATTTTCATTTGCTGATTCGTGGTAGGTCAATATTATCGATATATGTATGTACAAAGGTACATTAGCCATTCAAAAGGTTTACTAAGACTAAGGTGTAACTAACTTTATGTCTCATGTATGTTAAAAATTCAAGCATCGTACATTTGGGTTCTATATCAAAAAAATTTTTTTTTTGTTTCTCTCATATGTTCTAATTGAATTTTCCTATATCTATTAAAACATATTAAAATATATCTATACAGAACATATAAAATAAAGTGGTAGTACTCACATATTTCCATTGCTTATGCAAATTACGAGATATAGCATGAAAAACTCAGGAAAAAATGGTAGAATAGTGTAATAGTAATAAAAAAATAGTAGTGTAAGCAGATGCTAAGAAATATCTTAAAATATTATAAAGCAATAGCTTTTGCCGATTTCCGGCCAAACCCAGGAAAAGCAAATAATTAGTTCCGCCAAATGAGAATCGAACCTACAACCGTCGCGCTTACACCACTGAACTACGACGACAGTAGTGTTACTCTGCAATATCTGCTCAAAAACATAGAATCATAAGTTTTTGTATTTTTTGTACTGAAATCTACATACTGGTATCCAAGTTGCCCGCGGGCCACCTCTAGAGGATTGCCTTTACGCTTATACGTGATCATAGAAATCCTACTGAATGTACGTGTGCGTTTTAATAAATTTTTGGGTTCGTAAAGTAGTTTATTATTTACATAAATATGTATGTTTGTTTTTACCTTGTTTATCCTGTTGTACATGTTATAACATATTCTGTTTTTTCTTATTTATATTGTTTACATTTTTCCACTTTACGTTTCGGTGAATGGTTTAGCTACTTGTTGAGTCCGTTCCTTGCTTTCCGTTGCCAAAGCTAGAAAATTAAAATATTAATTAATTTCCTCAATTGAGAATCAAACCTACAACCTGTCGCGTTGACAGTCACCTGCTTTTGCCACTACGCCACGACCCGCCTCAATTAATTAATTAATCCAAAAAGTATTTAACAATTAATGTTTTGTTACCATTTTGATCAAAAACATTTAATGAAAGTGAACAGCAAATGCTAACAATATGTAGGTGGGATCGAATGCTGTGACCTATTTTAAAACTATTTTTACGCTGGATACCGGTTCGAGTGTTAACTTCCATTTGCAAAATATTTATGTAGGCGGTTCAGATATCTATTTTAGGTTAAACAAACGCTAACTAATTTGTTTCATAGTAGAGTTATGACTCTTACTTAAAATCAACTTTTTTCCTGCATAAATTGATATGCATTATGGCAACTAGTTAATACATTCCATTTCCCATTTTTGGCTTAATTTTTAAAACATTGTGTAATTAAATTGTGGAACTCATCGACGCTTTTTGTTTTTAACTCTCACATAATATTCTTACTGCCATCAGAATGTAACTTAAGTTAAAAGAAACTCATTCTTTTTTCATTTCGGTATACTTAAAAACGTGACAAGGGCCGCTGTTGAAATTTAATAAAAACTAAAAATAACGTTATACTATACTCGTATATAATGAAAGTAGTTTGTGAGCTCCAAAGAATTCTTAGCACGTGTTCTGAAGACAAAATCGAGTTTACAGGTGACGTAGAGAAAGAAAATAGCAAAGTAAAGTTATTTTATTCAGTATAAATTTAATTAAGAGTTTATTCCACCTCTTTTGTAGACAAATCACGGCGTTGAGTTACGCCGTTCAATATACAATGTCAATCGGAAGTTAGTCATAACTTAACTCCAAGTGGACGGGAGAAAGCGAGGAGTTGCAAAATAAGACTATATTGTGGCTCAGTTTGATAGTGTCTATAGGTGCGATTCTTATGGGTTTTTATCAATGCTTGAATTTCGAAGCTTCTGATTTTTAAGATGAACCTGTTGATTTAGAAAATGTATCCGGATTGTAAAATCAAACTTTAAAAATATTAAAAATTGATCAAAACTCTCCAAAAATTTATGTCAATTCTGTGATAAAATTATCTCTATCACACTTTTCATCACAATTCTCATCTAAATTTATAAAACAAAACGTCTAAAAGCTCCTGTAAATAAATATACTTATATTTGTACTAAAAACACCTTACTCCTTAAGAATTCTTACCACGCGCTGAAACAGAATCGAGTTCAGGTAAAATTAGAAATAGCATGGGTTTTACTGAATTGTGACGTCACTTACTCTTTGTAAGCTTGGACAGTATAAGTACCTAAATTGGATAACAGAAGATAGTATACGTACATATATGGATTTCTTTGATGTTTCACTAAACATCAGTGATTCTGTTCTCTATTAATTCTCTTTTTTGTTTCTCATTCATATAATTTATGCGATAAGAACATAAATAATTGGGGTTTTTGCAAAACAACTATTTTTCCTTCCTAAAAAAAAAACAACATATTGAAGTCCAAGGTCGAGATATACTCGTATGTATAGTACCTATAGAGGAGTATAACCCTTTCTTTATACAAGTAAATGTCAGCTTCATAATTAAAATGCTCTATTTCCTCACTTGTCTAATAAAGGTTAATTTATGTTTTTAATAGGTTAAAATTGTGTGACGTCATTTGCTCGTAGGTTAAGGTCATGAGTTCAAATCGAGCAGCGAATATTTTTATTTTTTTATAAATATGTATTTTATAAAGTTATTTTGGATTATAGCTAACTAAATTGCTATAATGAATTAGCAATTTTTAACTGTTTTTACCGCTTTGGTACGATAAAAACGCTTAGCGGACATGAACGGAGTGTCTCAACACTAAGTTGCCTCTGCCTTTCCTTCTATATTCTAGAGACAGCATGAAGCTCTTTAATTTAATTTTTAACACTAAAAAGCTGAAAAACATCTATCCTCTACATTATTACAGAAGACAACAAACTCATAATACAAAACAATTATTTTCACACCACCTCCTACTATTTTGTATGAAACATTCGTTATATCCGCATAATAGCCTTGGCAGGAGAAGGCACTGAATTGAAAAATGTAAATGATAAGTAAAATAGCTTTATTTGAGTATAATTCACTTAAATACTGGAAAGGATCCAGTGCATCGCAACAGGTCGTGCGTGTGTTGGGATATAGGTGGGGTGGAGATGGTTTTACTGTAAATTTAATTTTGCTTCATTTTGTAATAAGATATGGTACGACGGCGAGTGGAAAGGCAATAGTTGTGGGTTCAATCACCATTTGAAGTAGGGAATTATTTTCATTAACTCGCCATAGTAAGTGAGACGGAGTGTTTAACTCTAGGATCACTCTGTTTAGTTTTCTGTAATTAAAAAATAATGTACAATATTGCTTAATCTGTATTTAGTCACTACAATGTATTATTTATTGCATACATATTTCATCATTTTATATTGCAATACTTATTCAGGATGAACAAAGAGGACAGTCCCAAAATTTTTTACTAGAAAACAATGTATTTAATAGAAAATAAATATAATAAAAAAGACTGCGGTTAATGAATTTTATTGTTTTAATCATTTTTTGTATTTTAAAATATTGAATTAAGATCCCGATATTTGCGCCTCAACGAATCATAATCCTTAGGTTCACAATAATTATATAGATTGGGACCACTGAACTATGCTGTCATGCTAACATTATAATTTAATAATTACAATTAATATTATAGTCAGGCATAACTACGCCTCGTTTGTGACAATAGGTTTCCCCTTTTTTTTCTTATATTATCTCTGTATTATTAAAATAGTAAATAAAGCGTATAATAAAAAGCGTGCGGTGTTTCCACATATAAGTTCCAATGAGGCATCTAGAAAAAAAACTTCTACTTTATTTTATAACATTAACTCAATGATGAACTATGTTAGCATGATTAAAAGTATGTACGTATCTATATACAACTTCGGGTTTGATCCTCGCTAATTTAATTACCTACTGTGTTTATATTTAAAAAAATTAAAATATTTCTGAAATAATCGAAAAACCATGAATTTGGTGTTGAAATTATATTTTTTTTTTTTCTTTTGAACACAATTGAAAAAATACTAGTTATTAATTTTTCGCTACCAAAAAATGTTACGCTACTATTATAGCTCAGTTCAATAACAGCTGAACTCCAAGGAGCGTGGATTTATATCCTGCTTCTATCAAAATTTTGCACAATTATTTATTTAGCTTCACAATGTATCTCACATATTGGCAGGAGAGCCAAAAGGAACATTTATAAAATTGTCAAGTGGCGGAACTTAACGCCGTGCGTTTCTTTTTATAAAAAGAATTGAAAATAATTCACTCGTGCTTAAATTGAACTCACAACTATCACGTTCATAATCAGACGCTACAGTTTTATTGGTTATAATAATTATTGTTTATAAAAATATAATAAAAAAATATCAACTCAATGCAATCATTGTCCGCACGCGTGCGCTGCGTACATACCACAGTGTACTGTAGCGCTATAAATTGTTGTGATGCGGTCCTGCGGTGTGGCTTAGCGACGATGCTGTCGTACATATATGCACATATGTCGTACATATATGTATATATTATGTATGTATGTACGTCTCGCATATTTATCCAGATATTTTGAAAATGAATGATGAATGATGATGACTAATGTGAGAAATATTTGACACTTGTATCACATTCGAAATTTCTTCATTATTTTTTATTAGACATTTAAGGCAAGATACTATGGTACAGTGGTGAAAATGTTTGTCGTAATGTAGGTAATTAATTTAAAAAGCACAATATGACGTTTTAAAGAAGTCCAAAAAAATATAACATATAATGTCTGTGTAACCTCTGTGATATCAATTCAGGGTTAATTTTGATTTTCAAATGACTTTAAAAAAAATAAGGTTAGAATATCTGACGCTGAACTTAGAATGTATAGTATACTTAAATTTAATCAGAGTATATTTGTATGCCTTCCGAGAGGCCGGCCTGTCGAAGTATTAGTGTGGCGGTTACGCATTCGGTCCAACTTGGGGAAATGTGTTAATTTCATTTCCTCGCTCTGGTAAGATCAAGCGCGCCTTTGAGTTCCACCAATTAACAAACATTATCTTGAAATTTTAAAAGTGTTTTGGATCACACTAGCATGCAAATGCCTCAAAGAATTAACTAGTCTCTTTTCCAAATTGTGGAAATTATAAAAAAATAAGAAAAAGAACGGAAGTGTCTTAATGTTCCCATTACCAGAGGCCTTTTCTCTGCCTACCCCGCCACATACGTAAATATGTAAAAAAAAGAAAAAGAAAAATGAAATATTTTCACAGAAAATACAAAATCTATCTTTTAACTAACAAAGAAGATAGCTGTAACATTATTAAGCTTACCTAATATTAGTTCTGTCTGGCCACCACCAGGCGCACCACCGTGCACCGCCAGGACGTACTGGCTACATATTGAGTTTTGTATCGCATTTGTCAAATGCTCACGAGCTTTTCCAATTGCTTCTGTTGTAGTATAAAAGGTTTACTACAATTGTATTTCTGTTTGTTACTTTATTTTCTAAGACTTTATAGATACATATTAGTCAGAGGAATAATGGATTTTTTAATTTTATATATTTTTCAATAAAGTATATTATATGTTATTTATTATTTTTATTTCCTCGTGTTGTTCTACGAGTGTATATGCAAACTTCTATTATACGGTGTTGCGGAAACTTCACGCTTACATGACACGTCATTTTCGTTTTCCGTCCAATTTCAATACGTTACGTGTTGGATGACGGAACTTAACGCTGCCGGAATGGTTAATTGAAATCAATGTGTTATTTTGAGTGGGGATTGAATCCACAAGCACAGCGCTTACTGTCACGATGCTTGTATTATTTTAAACATAAATAAAAAAGTGCATAACAAAAATAAATAGTTTTTATTAGCGTATAATAATTAGAAAAATGGTTGGATTCGTAAAACAAATGTGAATGTTTGAAGTAACTGAGCGGCGTGCGTTATAACTCGCTTCCTTTAGTAACGTACGAATGTAATTCTATACGTGGCTTGGTATGACATGAGATTGTCTAGGTGTGTTTTAATTAAACATATTTTAGCTTCCGCAAATAGCAGGGTGAAGTAGTCAGGGAGAAGCTGGGAACCTAGTGTTAAGACACCATTTCTTAGTTTTCCCCGAAGACAGAAGAACGGAAGTGTCTTAATAAATTTAGGATTTAATGGAAAATGTAATATCAGTAGTATTTTTTTCTGTTGCATAACAAATAATTTCTTGAAAATTAGGCAGAGTGTTAAAAATGGACCGTAACACTTATACCTAAAATAATATACCTACTAAAACATTTTACACATATCTATTAAAATTGAGAACTAGCCAGTTCATATAAAACCGTTCATATAGAACGGTGGTAATAACTGCTCTAGCCGCGCTCTTGATACACCAAAGATTTGTGTTTAAAATTTGGTCTTATTTTAGCTTTACAGTCGGTAACGTACGTCAGGCGTTACTCGGCCAATGCGTCTTACATCGACGCCATCGTTAGAAATTGATTTGCCAGGAAATATTGAATTCCGTTCACCCGTTGTGATTTTCTATCGCTTTTTTTAAATTTCGTATCCCGTATTTTGAATTCCGTAACCCGGATTTCCGTATCCCGTTACCCGGATTTCGGTGTGTGTTTAAAGTGAAAATGGATTACGATTCGCTGATATACTCCCAAATCGCGAACTACTATGATGAATTGGTGAGTTTTAATTTTTTCTAATATTTACACTTTCATGACATTATAGGGCTCGGAAACAACTTCACTACTTCAAATTCAAACGACTCAAATCGTAACTGTTAAGATTTTTTTTTGCTTTATTTGAGAGGATATTGAATACAAAATGCTTCCGAAATGTACCATTTTCATGTCCACGGTAATACGAACATACCGACATTTTAATCATCAAATATCCTTTACGGCCGTCGTGTTGGCAAAAGCGTAGGACTGAAGACGCAACGGTTGTGGGTTCGATTCCTACATACATTCAAGATTTGCATTTCTTCGCTCTGGTAACAAGGCAAAGAATAGCATTGAGTTCCACCACTCAACACGCAATACCTCGAGCCGCAGAAAATAGTAAACGAAGTGTTTAAAATAGAGTCCTATCTACTATATTATTGTATGCTTAATACAGCGTGGGGCTGAGAAAAAAAATCTAAGGAAAATATGAAAATTGTTATATATGTGTATAATGTGTATAGAGGCACAGCGTTGATTTTCACTATTCCGGAACACATAATGTCTGGTAGACCGGGTGGAAAGTGGGAAACAATGTCTTATATTTTACATTATACAGCGTAAAGGTAAAAAAATATCTATAAAAATTTAAATTGTCTTTATATATTAGATTTTTATATGCAATACGGAGAACATAGTTTAATGTCTTTGGCTAATTTACTATAGGCATACAAAAAAATAGAAAATCTAGATGTAGATATCGTTTCTAGACCAACAATTTGCCTTGACACCGCCCGGATGTTTACAGACTCAACGTTTATGTTCCTGATTTTAACTCTCGTAGTAATCGAGAAATCCACATATAATTAAGTAGAGCTTATTACATTTAGCTTGAATAAAACAATTGTTTTTAACAAATTTAAAGTGTTATTGTAGACGAAAAATTTTTTTTTAGAAAAAAGTATAACAATTTGAACGTTGTGGGACTAGAACCCGCGTCTCTAGGAAGCCATCCATGTGCTCTAATTAACAAGCCATAAATTCTTACAAAGGTAAATCAAATGTGAGGAGTTTTTTATAATTTTGTATCCAACACTTTTTGATTAATTTTGTGATGTAGGGAGATAATTTCGTTTTATATACATTTAGAAACGGTACAGTGTCAGCAGAGAGAACTTGGGAATCTAGTGTTAAGATACTCCGTTCTTATTAAGACACTTCCGTTTACCACTCTTTGCTGAAATCTGCACGCATTGCATGTTGAGTGGTTTACCGCTAACATCACCACCACCACCACCGGTAAAGCGACGAAATTAAAATATTAAATATTTAATTTCCTCGAGTAAGTATCGAACCTACAACCTGTCGCCTTCGCCTAAGGAAGTGCTCGAAACTCTGGCATTTTGAGACATTTTATGATATATAACGGAAACCAACGTCGCGATTTGTCTTTTCTAATTAAAGTCATCAATTTATATTTCTATTTTTAACCGACTTCTGTAAGAAAAGGAGGTTTTTAATTTTTTTTTTTAATTCGACTGTATTTTTTTTTTTTTTATTTTTTTTTTATCAAGTTATGATAAAATAGAAATATTCCCTTGAAAAAAACCAACAACCATCGCGTTCAGTGCATTACAAATACATATATGAATTAATTATATTTCAATTAAATTAATAACATAACCTGACGAAATATCAAAGATGAAAAATTAATTTATAATATTAGCAGAATTTATATAATTATACAAATATTAAAAGCGATGAATGTGTTCGCTCATTAATCTTTTCGTGAAAACGATTTGTCATAAATATGTGAGGACAGATGTTATTGCCAGATTATTAAATGTATTTTATTTTTAATTTTTAATATTGACATTTGTGTTGTTGCCAGGATTATTGTTATTGTTATTAAAATTTTTGAGTTTTGACGAGATATATGCTTTTCTTGCCAATTTTTTGTTAGCTTTATGTTTTATTCCTAGCGTGGTATCCAGAGAGAACAGAGAGCACGTCGCGTTTCTCTGCATACTTCTTCGCCTCGTCCATTGTCTTACATGACCTCTGGGGATTCCTAGAACTATTTATGTGATCTTCCTAAAGTATCATCGATAATGAGATCTCGAAGGTTACCGAAGGGCTAACTCTACTTTTTTTTGTGAATCACTTCTGCTCTACAAATCTTTTTTACTATTCATTCGTCACTCATTCTCTCGACTTGCTCGTTCACCTGAGAACTTTCTTACTCATTTTCCCTTTCTTAACAATAAAATCACTTTTGGATGAAAAATTTGGACAAAAGGTCCAGCTAATTTGATAATTTAACTCTTATTTATTTTGGGACATAAAAATATAATATCTTTTTTGCTTTTTTACACTTAGTTTTCCAGTAAGCACCCTATTAAATGGTATCTGAATTAACTATCATCACGATCACTGGGGTTTTTTAGCTGCACTTTGAGGGCATTAGACAAAATTTACGACCTAAAACTAAATTCAACATTACAAAAATTGAGAACATAAAATTAATTCAATTCTCATCACCTTTAGCTACTACTGTGAAAATATCCAACGTTTCAATATTTATTTATCTAACTAACACTACACTTAAGAGCTAAAACATTGTAAAACACTTTTAAATAAAATACATTAAATATTTACAAACTGTCGAGGCCATCGTGTAGCGTGGCGAACTCTTTCACTGTAACATACTGGTAGGAGGTGCGATTCCCACTCTTAAATATTTTTTTTTATTTCTCTGCTTGAATAAAAAAATAGCCTTAACCTTACTTCACATACAGTGTCATGGATTCGTGCGAAAAACAAATAACTTCTCTCTCTGCTTAGCCGGATATATGCGGGATACAGAGTGAACCAAAACAAATATAAATAAAAACTTGCATCGAAACTGTATAAAAAGCGAAAGTAAAATAGACGTGTAGTGTAAATTAGAATTGTTTACATAAAAAAGCTACAGAATTTTACTACTTATTGTAATGAAATAAAGTCGAAAATACCGATTCGATAAAATATCAAAATTATAAGCTCACATTCTAAGTTTAATTCAGGGTCGCAAAATATTCTGATAATGTATAGTAATTTTATGAAAAAAAATTGAGATGAATGTTTGTTCCACTTTCACGCAGTACCTTCGGAACGCATTTAGATTAAACTTTACAGTGTAGCTATTACTAATGTAATAGCTATACTGTAAAGTTTAATCTAGAATAATCTAGAATAACACATAATATGTTTATATAAAGATTTTTTATAATTTGTTATAATATACGAATAAGAGTAACTGTAAAGCATTTGGGTCCTTCGTAGTATAATAATAGTTTTCATTGAATTTGTACCTCAAAGCAAAAAACGGAACCCCTATAGGATCACTTCGTAGAGGGATCAAACTGAAATTAATATAAGGTAGGTGGGGAATGAAGTGTCTTAACATTACGTTCCCGCTGCCTACCCTGCTATAAGCAAGATATACTCAACTAAATGTATGTTAAAAAAGCTTTTAAATAATAAAAACTGCAATGAAACTGTATAAAATTGATATCAATAGAAAATCAAAACTATAAGCTTACATTGTAGGTTTTAGTCAGGGTCGTAGAGTATCCTGATTTTGTATTGAGTATAAATGTAGGTTATTTAGCCCTTATCTTCACCATATATGTATATGTTACTTGCGATTTAAAGCTTATCGCGTGTAATTTTCGTGTAATTTAGGTAAAAATGTGCTATTAACACTAGAAGTGCCGAAGATTGAGACCCCCCTAGAACCGCCGTCGTGACAAATTTGTCCCATTCTACTTATTATGTTGATTGTTGGTATAATACAAAAAAAATATTATTAAAATAAATCGTAAAGTATGTAGACCATCTTTAATAATCAATTCTTATTATTTAACAAACATAAAAGTACCAAAAAACAAAACACAAAGAAAGAATCAAATATTTCAAATACGTTCTAAGGTCGTGACAACTAACTGAATAACTCTTACAAAATTATAAGTTATTTAAATTAGTTAATATTATTATTAGGCCAAGTAATGCATTAATATATTCTTCATCAGTGATACATCACAAATGATGATGATGATGATGAACATTGCGTGGTAATGCCTCCAGAATTTGGCGGAAAATGCCAGCGGAGTGCATAGCACTAGGTTCCCAGGTTCCCTCTACCTACCCTACAATTGTCCACATTTGGTATCGAGTGTCTTTTCTGAAATTCAAGCCTAGCTTAGTCATCCTTTCATCTGATACCTCACTTGAACTAGCGGCAAAATTTAGTATTGACACCAATTTTACCCTACTTTTCAGGCTATTATTTTTTAAGATTTATACATAAATGTATAGTTTTCAGATTTTTTCCTGTACTTGTACTACATGTAGATGCTAGCTGCCAAATTTCATAATTCTAAGTTCACTGAAAGTACCTTATTAATTTGATTCCCTTTATAGTGTCGAAATACACGTTTTTTACTATGTAAATGGTCATATCTTTTTTTAAGGGCGCTTTTTCAGGAAATTAAGGGACTGTAGATCGTCATATAGTTGATATTCATATACTCATATGAATATCAACTCGATTTCTCCAAGCATTCCTGAAATAAAGGCACAGACAGACGGATGGACAAAAAAATGATCTTATAAGGGTTTTTTTTTCCTTAAAAGCTACAGAACCCTAAAAACTTAGGCATTGACTGCTAAACCTACTATTCAATTTTTTTCCGCCCCCGCATCGCCCTTTCACCTCCACCTCGTCCCCGAGGCATGAAAATATGTCAAATTATACCCTCAAATAACAAAATAATAATGGCGGGACAAAAATGACCCAGCGGCAGTTCTAGGTAAATCTAATTTTTTTTCAAAAAGTATGACTGCTATAAAATTATTTATATCTTTAATTAAATAAAGGTGTAAAATTGGTAATAGTAAAAAAAATTCATCTACATAAATTAACAAATAAAAAAGTTATATACAATCAAACTTGCGTTTGGGTCAAAAATGGGACGGGGGCGCTTCTAGTGTTAAAATGAAATAAAAAAGGAATTTGTGGTAAGAACGGTGTTTAATGTTTGTTTTTTAACATTTTCCGTTAACCTTTCTTTAAACTTCACGCTGTTACTCTCATTCAGCAGAACAAGCGGAGGGAATCTAGTATTAAGACATTCTGTTCCCCATGCACCGCACAATGTTTGAGACATTACGTTTTGAGTGGTTACTCTGTTTATAGTCGGACCGGATAAACTTTAATTAAAAATACCTTATAAAATAATTCAGTTGCCACCGGCTCCGAAGGCAGTTCTGCTGAAAGAGTAGCTAAGAAACTCAATATGAATGCGAATTCAGTACCCTCACGTAAATTCAAGCGTCCCATCTCTCCTCTAATGTAGAGTGGCTTGTAATAAATTTCTAATGCCCGCAGTACTCGTACGTAAAACCGTCGTCATGCATGATATTTCTCTACTGGTGGCGGATTGCTGTCGTATTACACTATTCGGGATATGATGCATAGGATGTTAGACATACCAACCTACTTACGTAACAACTTCACAATATTAAACTTGATTTTGATTTTAAGAATAAACATTTTAATATTCTTTTTGTTTTCCTTCATGTTTAAAAATTGCTAGCGCGGCGTTGACTTTTGCCACCGAACACTCAATGTATTAACAATTAGGCGGAAAGTAAAGAATAGGTTCCCAGGTTCCCTCTGCTTACCTTGCTATGTGTGAGATACAGCGTGAAGCTAAAAAAGTATTTCTTTATGCCAACCCTAGAGTCTTAAGCCTAATATATAGCACGTGTGTAACTCATTGTTCGAGTTACTAATTATCGAACTGGTAAATTCTATCTAATTGGTACATATAATGGAATGAACCTTGGCAGTTATTAGAATTTTTTTTAAAAATCGTCCTAGTTATTTTTAGGGTTTCGTACCTAAAGACTAAAACGGGACCCTATTTACTAAGATTCCGCTGTCCGTCCGTTTTTTAAACGGTTTTATTTAGCTCACCCCGTTTGTTTATTTGTTTGTTTGGGTCAAATTTAGTAATTGAAATTTAACCCTCTTCCCGTTAACCGATTGATCTGAAATTTGGTATACGCCTTTGATTCTGGTGACAATACAATTATCCATATTCAATATTATTGTGAATCCAAGATGGCCGCCGCTACAAGATGGCGGACAACTTAGTTTTTTTCAATCCCATCAATATGGATATCAAATGAAAGGGCTTGTCAAGTAGAATTCAGTGGACTATACAAAATCAAAATCCAAGATGGCCGCCACTACAAGATGGCGGACAAGTTAGTTTTTTTCAATCCTATCAATACGGGTATCAAATGAAAGGGCTTGTCAAGCAGAATTCAGTGGACTATACAAAATCAAAATCCAAGATGGCCGCCGCTACAAGATGGCGGACAAGTTAGTTTTTTCGATCCCATCAATATGGGTATCAAATGAAAGGGCTTGTCAAGTAGAATTCAGTGCACTATACAAAATCAAAATCAAAGATGGCCACTGCTACAAAATGGCGGATAATGTAGTTTTCAATCCCATCAATATGGGTATCAAAATAAAGGGCTTGGTAAGTATAATACAGTATACTATACACAATTACAATATGAATCTCCCACCTAAGTCAAGATCTGGTATCCTGTCGAGGACTGTGTGGCTATAGGGTGCCTAAAAATGATACGTCGCTAGGGGTACCACCCAAGGTAAAAGGTAAAAGCGCGCCGAGAACTGTATGGCACTAGGTGGATAAAAATGATATGTCGTTAGCGTTTTCCCCTCAAGATTCAGGCACATCTTGTTGTACATAGCCTTGTCCCTCTATTGGACCTCTGGGGGGGTCGTTCGTAACATTCTCCATTAACCTTGCAATAATGAGACATCGAGCCTCATTTCGACGAATTGAATAGCATGAGAAATAAAAACTAAAAACTTAAAAATAAAAAAGTAAAAAAAAAATTTTAAGTTAAACGGTTTTATATTGCAGATAAATGTACTAAAAGCTAAAAAATAATTTCATAGAAATTATGATTACTAAAATAAAATCGTGGGGACACTTGCTACTTACCACTAGGTGGGTGAAGTCTCACGCTATGTCTTTCAATTGTAGATATTGGACGTGCCCCACGATTTTATTTTAGTAATCATAATTTCTATGAAATTATTTTTTAGCTTTTAGTACATTTATCTGCAATATAAAACCGTTTAACTTAAAATTTTTTTTTTACTTTTTTATTAAAGCTGTTTATTTTTGATGCCTTCGCGAACAGCATCTGATTGTTAAATGCTAAAAATATAATAAGATTATCGTAGTAGCTCGTGTTGCAACGTTACTTACGCATCTTTTTATAATGTTATTGCCTCCTTGATACCACGTTCAATGTGTACTCTAAACAAGATGCTATAAAAGCATTATTTATAACGCACCTATATAAATTACGATAAGCAGATGTTCCAGACGTTTTGTTGTTGAGCTTCATGCGTATCCTGCATTTAAGAAGGTAGGCAGAAAGAATCTAGTGTTAAGACACTCCGTTTCACAATTGTCGCCTACTTACGAGACACTGGATATATAGAGGCGGAACTCAAGGCCGCAGCTTGTTCATCTAAGTAGATAATTGAAAATAAGTAAAAAAAATCTTTATTAGAACTAAAAAAAACCAAATGTAATCGAAAATAACAGCTGAGATTGAACTCAAAACGATCGCGCTTGATCAGATACTGCATCACTAAGCCGTAAGCCGTTTTCTTTATTTATTTTGATAGACGACAAATTAAGGCTGTACTGGCGTTGTGGGAAAGCGTTTAATTGCTTACTGGTTGTAGGTTCAATACCCATTCGGAGAAACATTACACTTTAAATCATTTTCATTTTCTAGCTCATCTAGACAATAATAAAACTTGAAGATTAAATAATTAATATAAATTACTTACTGCATTCAAAATTGATTTCCATTTCTTCTTTTTCATTTCTGCAGAAGTATCGTAGTTCCGAAGTTTAAAAGAACAAATATTTGTTAAGATACGGACCGTCCGGTCTTATACTTAAACGTTGAATAAAAACTGTATTGTAGACCCGATAGCCGCAATCAAGTTATAAGCTTGGCTTATAATCATTTTATATTTATTTCGACTTTGTGCTTTGAGTTTCTTCGACTTTATAACCTTTTTTTGTGTTACAATGTATCTCGCACACAGCAGAAAAAGGGTAACCTAGTATTAGCACATTACATTCCCTAATTTCTTCCGAATTCTGCAGGCATTGCGTGTTGAGTGGCAGAACTCAACGCGGCGTTTGTCTCACTAATTTATTATAATAAAAGACAAAAGGTGGCGTTGGCTTCCGCTACTAAGTACGCAATGTTTCGGAAAAATGGAGATTGAAGCATTGAAATTTGAAGTCCATTCCTCTCTTTCCGAAGAGGATCTGAACACTATGTTGGAGTGTCTTTACACTAAGTTGCCTTCACCTATCCTGTTATGCGGAAGAAAGCATGAATCTGTATTTTTTTAACACGAAATTCGTTAATTATACAATAATTTAATTAAAAATAAATATTGGAAGTGTTGAAGCAATTATCGGTGAAAACAGAATTATCTTTATTATGAATCTGATTACCACTTCATAATATACGATAATTAATTGAGTTTCCTATGAATGGAGTACCATTATTCATTCATGTTGTATTAAAGCTTTAGTTTTATCATAATTTTATATATAATTATATTAAATTATTATAAAACTAACACTCCACTGAACTTGTGTGATATAGTTCCGAAAGGCCTGAGGCCGTAGTCATTGTGGGTTCCATCCACACTTGAGGAAATGATTCTTCTTCTTCTTCCTGGCCTTAATCCCGGCTGTTACCAGGGTCTGCCTTCCTACTTAACCTACTCCACTTTGCACGATCTTTTGCGTCCTCGGTGGTTAGACCATTGGCTCTCATGTCCTGCATCACGACATCCAACCAGCGCTTCCTTGGGCGTCCGGGAGGTCGCGCCCCAGGAACTAGTATAGCAAGGCACTTGCGTCCGACATAGTTCTTAGGCCGGCGCGTAACGTGGCCAAACCATCTCAAGCGACGCTCTTGGAGCTTATCCGCTACGTCACGGACCCCAAGACTACCTCGAATGAATGTGTTGCGTATGCGGTCAGACCGCGTTACGCCGCACATCCACCTCAGCATCTTCATTTCCGTGACGTGAAGCTCCTGAGTGTGCCGAGATAGTGCTGGCCAACATTCGCTGCCGTATAAAAAAACCGGTCGGACGATGCTCTTGTATATCAGCCCCTTGAGCTTGGGCGGTATTCTGCGGTCGCAGACCACACCAGTGACCTCCCGCCTTTTGGCCCAGGCAGCGCTTATCCGGCCATGGACATCGTGGTCGATGCCTCCAGACTCGTGCATAACGGATCCAAGGTACCTGAACTTCTCCGACTTAACGGCTGGCTCAGGACCTATAAGGATCGTGCTCGAGTCCCGGCTCCCGCAGGCCATAAAAATAAATATTTAAGCTACGATTCCTGGAAATTAAACTAATTTAAGCACGATTTAAAATATGTTCATTTCCAGAAAAAAAGGTTCTCGATTTTTGAAAATGGAGAAATGTAGAATGGTGTCAAAATCAGATTTTCTTTAATTACCGCGTTAAGATGCGAGAGATGCTCCAAACTAAAAAAAAAAAACTTAACCAGAGTGAAATATTAATTTAGAATCATTGAAATAGCCAGACTTTCAATAGCTACGCGACGAATGATCTAATAAATCTTATAATAATTATCCTAATGTGACAAATTTAATGTAGCGCGAGATAGCAAAGCGATCACATCGCACTGAATCAAGTTTAATTATAAAGTACTAGTTGGTACTGTAAGCGAGACAGGTTGTGAATTCGATTCCCACTTCAGGAAATTCAACGGAAAGTGGCGAGCAAAAGTGGGAATGGAGTGTCTTAACACGATTCTCCCTCTGCCTACCCTGCTATGTGCGGGATATTGTACAGGTAAAAAAAAATATACAGGTGGTGTTCTTAACCAAATTAATTCGAATCTATATCTTATTCTAATGTTATAAAGGTAATGTCAGGAACTAGTTTAGTTTATTTTTTTGGAATTGCCTAATACCGCTAACGTCGCACCTAAAAGGTAACGTCTATACAAAAAAAAAACGCAGATATATGTATGTACTTCATTTGATATATATTCGCTGAAGAAAGATTGTTTTGGTTCCTAATTCCGGTTTAGAGAATGAAAACGCTTACAATTATACAAGAAATTAAAATATCAAGTTCTTCATTTCCTCGAATGAGAATCAAACCCCCAACCTGTCTCTTTCCGTTTACGTTTAAGGCCAGTGCTCCTTGTGGCCTCTATAATTAGAAACAAAAAAAAAAACATAATTCCATAACCCTACAGCTAATGCACGTCTGATACGTAAGCAGCGATATATTACAGTATGGAACTATTTATAACGCGTATGCATTCTACACCAAATGGATTATTTACGAGTTCACGAACTAAAATAGAAGTATGGTCTGTGTAATATTGAAGCTGATGTATAAGTCTAAAACTATAATGCTATAGAAGTGCAATCTGGAAGCGTGGTCGTGGGTTCGATGTCTTCTCGAGGAATGATTTATCATATTTTAATCATTTAAGTATTTATTGCAAGGCTGTCGTGGTGTAGGGGCACGAGCATGCGACTGTTAACGCGATGGTTGTGGGTTTGATTTCGACTAGGGGAAATGAAATATTCAATATTTTCATTTCGTTGCCCAGGTAATGAGGGCAAAGCGTGGCGTTGAGTTCTGCCACTTAACAAGCAACGCCTCAATAATTCGTTGAAAAGTGGGGAGTTCAAGTGTCTTACTGGAGAACAAAGTATTTTAACACTAGTTTCCCAAGTTCCGTCTGCTTATGTATAGTATACACCGTTAAGCTTAACAATAATTATACTAGTTCTTCTAATATACCTAGTACTTCGCAAAATATTGCAGAACATACAATCATAGTTGGTAAAATAAAAGTGCAATTACGTCTTTGTTGCTCCAAATGAACGATGTGTATATGTTGAAGTTGACTAATCAATACTCAGAATAATTGAAGATTCTGACTGTAAATGAAATTATGCAATTTTATTTCAACATTCTAAAAAAACAAACCGCAGCGTTGACTTACCTTCTGAGAATCGAACCCACGACCATCACATTAAAAATCAAATGGTAGGTAGAATGGCGGCTCAGATAAAAAAAACATGTATATTATATTTCCCATCATTTATCACCCCCTGTACCTGTCAGGGTATGATTCAATACTGGCTTGTTTTCCCACTTTACTGCTATAGCGGGGACGTGAGAGAAGTTTTTTGATATAACAACACGTGTCGTACGTAAACAGGTTTGATAAATGTTATAAATAAAATCTGGTGAATGTAGTAAAGTAGTATAACAAATTTATCTTTCACCTTCTATTATTATTGAGTACTTTGAGTATTAATAGTATGGAATAAGTGGTAGGATGCAAAAGAAATATCAGACTACATACGCAGCAGTATATCATAGGTTCGATTTCCTCTTAGGCAAACTGAGTAGATAAAGTGCTATGTTAAGTTAATAGTCGAGTCAAGGGTTTAAGAACTAGTTATCACATAATAATTTTATCTGGCTGACCAAATATAAAGAAATAATTAAATTATTTTACAACATATTTCATAATCTTATTTGAAAATTAAATAAGAATGACATTCATCAGAAGTAATAAAACGCCGCACATAGCGAAGAGTTTAAATTAAAAAATAGCTGTCCAATATCACGGAACGATGAGTGCCTTGGATCCCAACATCTTTCAGCTTTACTGCATTTTCAAGTGACATCAGCAATTTAATAGAAAATATTAATAATAATATGCTATAGGCTACCATCGAATAGTGGCTGATTGTGAACGTGGTAGCTCTTAATTCGACCCTATCTAGAAAATTGTTTTCAACTATCTCCTCTGGCTAGACCAATGTGCGGCGTTGGTTTCCGCCGATCAATACGCAGTTCTTTACAATTAATCTTAACAAAAACAAAATTAATAAACAAAATCAATAAATTCATTAATCGTAACATTTAATATTTATCATGTAAAATAAACGTAGCATCTGCTCTTCGCATCTTCTTGGCTTAGACATCTTTGCAGTTGAATGTTCAAATTGACGAAATAATTGAGAAATTGTTTAATAAATTTTATTGGTAAATACCTCGTCGTTCTTGGAACGTCATAACTTCGAACAATTACCTTCTGTGTTATCAGTAGATTCAAAGAGTTCCATTAGAAAATAGCGGGCTAAATGATTTAATTATTAGATTTTTCAGATTTTATAGTTTTTTGGGATTTATGCCTTATCCTTGCTTAGCTTAGCTTATTCCTAGCTTTGTTTATTTAGGATAGGTTTGTCACAGATCACACCTTTATCCAGTATCGTCAACCCTGTGTTCTCGAAGGTCAATCGAAATCTCCTACTACTTCTCTTGCTATTCACTATCATTTTCTTACTCATTAGAAGACCACCCAGAATACCACCACCAACCATTATTGAAAACAAGACAAAATTCAACATTTAACTACGACTGATCTTACAGATTGCAATTACATATATTATGATAAGGTATATCTATTCTGTATTATATAAATGTTTCTCGACTTCTCCATATATGGGTATTGGTTCGCAATCTATCATAGTATACAATTATAGTAAGATTCAATCAAAGATGTGTAGACATGTCCATTCGTCCGTTTATTTAATAAAAACGTCATGTCGGCAAATAACAGGCCGATGGGTATTGATTAGGACTGTGAGCAATAGGCGTCCTCGATGGAACAATTCATAAGCTACAGCGTGTGCTCTTACAAATACCTTCATATTATATTTAACAAGTTTCCTCTGTCTACCCTGCTATGTGAGGGATGCAGTATTCTAAAGCTAATAAGTAAATATAAATACGTATAGTTAGTATATAAATAAAATAATATAAATCAGCTTCAGAACGAATCTTGTGTTTAGATACTTCGTTCCCCACTTTCCACCGACTTCTGAAGGCATTGTATGTTGAGTGGTGGAACTAAATGCTGCACTTTGCCTCGATACCAGAGCGGAGAAATAAACATATAGGTAAATTTAAGTTGATATATACTTCTGCGAGTTGGGAGCGAACCCACAACTAATTGCGTTTACAAGCACTCTTTGTGCCCCTGCGCCTGGCCTAGATACTAGTTAGTGTACACAAATATAAATTATATTTCTATATATTTAATGTATAAATCCATCCCCTAACTTGCACCGCACACAAATAGGTGCGGCTCACGCTATCTACAGCGTATATCGTCGGAGCCGTCGGCCCTGTAATTGATTGATACGTCCACCTCAAGTCTCGATGAAAAACTGTCAGTTACTCTTAAGAAGCCACGTCAGTACGTAAATTGGTCCTCAGAGACCTTAAAAATGCACTACGTTAGTGTATCCCAATGATTTAGAAACTACACAAAAGATTTTAATGGGGTTTTCAAATTAAGACAAAGGGGATTTAAGAGGAGAGTTTAAATATAATTATGTTATAGAAGAAAAAGTAAAGGATTGCACCTTAACACTTGGAATATAAAAAAGTATATTATAATTGTACGTTTGCTGGTTTAAACGAGAAATAACTAAAAAAACCACAGTCGTATAATCCACAAAGGTAAACACCGGTCAGAACACTAATTTTGGATACAATTGATCACGATTGATGTGGATTCCAATTACATTTGAAAACAGAGTGTTTTAACACTAGGATTATTCTGCTTACCCTGCTATATGCGGTATATAGCACGACGCTATACAAAAAAGTTAATAATGGATAAGTTACCTAGAGTATTTTATCAAGAAGTTTTTCTGCCATTCCTGCAAAATGAAAGATGTGTGAAATTAAAGAAAACTTTAACTACCTAATAGGCTTACTCGTGTTTATTTATATTTGTGGCTAAAGTAATATGAGTTTTCAAGTAAGTCGAAACTGGTTTTAACTGGTTAAGAGTTTAAGCTCAACACAGTAAATTGTTCTAACTTTTTGATGTGTTTTTTCTGAACAAGTTACATTTTAATTAAGGATATGTGCCGTCGTGGCCCGGCGTTTTACGATTATGGGTTCGATCCTTATTCAGAGTAATAAATTATTTTCATTCTCTCGTTCTGGCAGCAAGACAAACCACGACATTAGGTTCTGCCACTCAACCCGCAATGGCTTAAAATTAACCAGATAGTGGAGAATGGCGTGTCTTAAAACCGCTGACCTTACTATATGCGAGATAAAGTTATTTATTTTAAGTATGTATTTCACAGCCGCATAACATGGACAGACATCATGAACACGTCTACTCTCGTCGGTGGCTCTTGTAATAATGACGTAGTGCGCACGAGCCTGTGTTTGCTGTTTGCACATGTCAGTGTATGTATGAAGAAGTGACTGACTGACTGTATGAAATGAGCGAATGTGTAAAGGATGTCATAACCGCACACACTACATGAGCGGAACAGCGTGAAATTCACTTTCATCCTAAATGTGTGATTTGCACGTAATAAAAATTGTCTATGTTTTCAATATAAATTAAACGTTAAAAAAAAAGAATCGTACAATCAATTCAAAGACTGGATAATTGAAGTTTCATCATAAACTACTCGATACAGCTTCGTATAGCGAGTATGTTAAAAGCAATTAAAACGACGCCCCGTGCCCAGCGTAAGTCAATTAGTTTTACCATATCTATATTTATTATGAAATTATTCATTTATATTTTTGTGAAAAGTGTATAATTTTTAAAACATGAAAAAATAATAATTTAAAAAACTAAAAACACACTTTTTTCAACAGAACACATTACTAGGACGAATGTAATGATTTTTCGAAATTCCTAAGGGAACGAGAAATATCTGGATTTTCTTAAAGTCCACTTAATTTGGGTGATGACAAGTATTTTATAATAGAAGTTTCCTATCAGTTAATGGATTAAGAATCGGATATAGTCAAAAACAACAACTCTGTCAGAAGCTGATAGACGAATGGTCATGTATTTCAGGTTACGATAACATGACAGTTTTTATAAAATTTGTATTTCAAATGATGATACATTAAAATATTGTTTTATTGTTATATTCATATAACATGTTTTTTTTAATTGAAATATATTGCAAATATTTATTTTTAAAAAATATTTAAAAAAACGTGCCAAACAAAATAAAACCCCTTTTCCACATTTACACAAAAACGAGATATTGACTTAAAAACAAATAACATGTAACGCAGATATAAAATCGTACAAAAATTGAGCATACGCAAAACCATTTGCATATCGACTTAACATTAAGCGTTGTAAGCGAATTCGTTCGCCAAATTGAATCTAAACACTTTGTAATAGATTTCATTATCGTTTGCGTCACAACCCCGATGGGTTGATAACTACGAACGGGTCTTTCAAAATCTGAAGCGAAATAAAAAGCTTGGCCCCCATTATGCGGTAACAATGGCCCTCAGTGAAAAGTAGCCGGAAAGCATCTGCAACATAATAATAAAATGTAACTGCGAAAGGTATTCGGATAAAATTTTATTGTACGCTATCGACAAAAGATCGTGCTAGACAAAAGTCGTCAGGGAATCGTCCGTGGGCTGGAGTGTCACACGTTATGGGATTTTGGATTTTAGTAGGTTTTTGGTTGCTTAGTCAATCTGTCGGTCTTACCTTTAGTAGTTAGTCAGTAAGTTTGTAGATGTTTATGTTAATTTTATTTTTCGTTGTAATAAAAAAGGGTAAGTTTTGTCTCAATAAATAAAATGTTACACGAATATTTAATTCATGAATTTTAGTAGATTTTTTCGAATTAAACCTTCGATAATCAAAAGTACCTATCTGTAAACTGTTTATAACTTATTTGATGGATATTTCTAAAAACATTAT
Organism: Heliconius numata; assembly: GCA_016802625.1. Lineage (NCBI taxonomy): Eukaryota > Metazoa > Arthropoda > Insecta > Lepidoptera > Nymphalidae > Heliconius > Heliconius numata. The sequence continues at coordinate 924,366 of JAEBDU010000071.1, forward strand.
TTCCTTTGTCCTTATTTTAAAAGTCAAAGCTCTTAAGATGTAAATAGTGGAATAAATATAGAAAATATATTTAATGAAAACACGTTAATATTTTACGGTGCTTTAAACATAAATGTTATATGATCATTTTACGTCGTCGGGCGTCTGTCTGCCTGACAGCTCTCAGAAGGTGGGAGTTCAAATCTCATTATAATAACAATAGATGATACTGGAAAACTGTTCTTATAAAAAGATATAAATATTTAACGTCATATTTCTACCAGAGCGAAAAATAGAGTGAACCTACTTATAAAATACTATAATAATATCCATTATTTTCGATTTCAGTTTCAGATATTATGTATATAGTCTAATAAATCATCAGTGCTTATGATTCGTGCAGTACAAATTACAAATATACATACAAATAATTATTTATACAAAATAAAAGGCTAAAAGTAAGTAGAGTATTTTCTTATACATTCTCACATTCGTATCTTAATGAATGGGGAATAATAAATTCACCTAAGTATACCTACTGATTTATTATCGAACCTTAGACTTTCTTGAGTATAGAAGACGGCCTTTTTCTATTTATTTATTAAGTGTAATGGTTCACATTTGGCTCTTCCTTTATACCTCGAAAATCAGCCTTATATTTTTGTTGCTGGAAACGAATAAAATTTTTTATATACGTAATAAAAAAATGTAAGAGGAGGAAAATAATATATAAACATTATAATAGCTTAGTTGAGATGGTTAGCGCACAAGGTGTCGGTTGTTTTTTACACTATTATTAACAATATATGTATTTTTGTCTTAAGGCATGTATTTCCCTCATATAAGAAGGGTGGCATACTGAACTAAGTGTTCAGACACTTCGTTCATAGCATGCGCAAGCGTGTCCAGTCAAGTTAAAAGACTGAAAATACGCAATGAAAACGCAAAAAGTAATGATATCCCACCAAAAACAAATGAGAACGGTCAATATTGAGCAATGCATTGTTTTCAAGCTAACTGAAACAAAACCAAAAATCAACCTAATAGTAAAAATGTAATACAAGCTGGAAGGACGCTAATTTTAAAATTTATCTATAACATATAGCCTGTACGTAATTATATTCTGAAATAAATTTGAGCTTGAATTTTACCCCAGATGACACAAGACCTATACAGATTACTGATTTTTTGTCACCTAGGTTGAGAATGAAGAATTACTCAACATTGGACTTGGCTCTCAATTTAAATTCGTATTTCTGATGGTATTTTATTTCAAGTGACATTGCTTGTTAAGTGGAACATTTTTTTATTCTGTTTTATACACATACAGACTATTATAATATACTATTCATACATTTCATAATATTTCCGATACTAAATCTATTGTTTTTTGCAAAGGTGGTGTGAGGAACACTTTGCTGGAACTAGGAAATGGAAGCCGGTAGACCGCGTAGACAGCCATAACTCACGGCGTACTGAGAACATTATTTACTAAATACTGCATACGATTTTAACATCTAAACACATAATGAAATAAAGACGATTTTTCTGTAGAATAATTATGCTCTGTATACATAAGAATGTATTTTCATATTTATTTGGAGTTTAAGCGCAATATTGTATAAAATTCTCTTTTGATATATTTATGATTTGGAGCATTCATCTTCTACTTTATCGTCTTTTAGTTGCATTATTTTATGCTGTATTTGTAAGTACTAGTTATATCCGCCGTCGCTACTTCTTTTACGGTGGCTTACTTTTATTTACTTTCTTTTTAATAAAATTTCAGGTCAAATCTATAGCCACATATTTTCAATCAAAACAGTCAAAGAGTTTCAATAGTAAAATATATTTAAAAATAAACCATTTGAGTTAAGCCACACCGTTGTCCTTGACTCGCGAACGTTGATTGGTCGATCTCATCGCTCCTCCTGTAGGCAGCCAGCTTTGCGCCACCCGTTTTACATTCGTGCCAAAAACAGAATAAATAGAGTTGAGCTGGAAACTTTAAAGCTTCATAGGGTCTGAATATTTTTGATATCGCATATTATAAGGCTGTGTATGGGCTCGAGATGTATTTATATACTCTTGTTTAACTTGCTTGAGTTTAAATTAATTATCGATATCCATACCTATATTATAAATTCGAAAGTAACTCTGTCTGTCTGTCTGTCTGTCTGTCTTTTACGCAGTCAGGGCCAAACCGCTAATTTAATTGTGATGAAATACTCATATAGAGATACTTGAGGGTCGGGATGAACATAGGATACTTTTTTTTCTCATATTTGTAATATTTTCGATAAATATCAATATATTAAAATACTTATTAATTTGACATGCAATTTATTCCGCCATGTTTATAACAACCGCCGCCGCTGAGCAACGATTTCCAAAATTTGTTGTTAGAAAACGTCACTCTCTATTGAAAACTGAACATAATTTCATAAATATTTGTGGGATAGTTTAGAGGTTTTATTGGTTTTTTGAGAAGTTTTATTAAATTAAAAAGATAAAATATTGTATATGTCAGAATCAGAGAATATTATAGAAGAAACAAGCTGTCACGAATATAGAGAGACATCCTTTGAGATAAATTAAATAAAGAAAATATTATTAACTGTGATTGTTCTTCTTCCACCATTCCCACATACCTATATATAACAAATATTCATATAGTTCAAGCGTCACTAGTTTCACTAGTTTATAATATTTTTTTAAAATTTCTATTTCTCACTCTTAACGATATACTTGTGTTAACACGTAACGCTTCGTTTTCCAATTAATATATATTAAGTATTGAGAGTTGGGGAACATAATAATTTCATTTCTTTTTGTTATACTAAATGGCTGTCAGTGAGATCAGTTTCACTTTAGTTATAATTATACTTAACTAAAATTTCCCCACTAAGTTGTGAACAACCGAAAAATTTAATATTGAATGATCGTAAATCATTCGGTTCTCTATATGTAATATAATAAATGTACCTATTCTTTATATGTGGAAGATTTCTACATTAGATAAAAACATACGGCTATTTAATTGATTAATTGATTAACACGATATAATACCTCTAGAATTCGGCGGCTATTGTGAACCGGAGTGTCTTAACACTAGGCCATTTCTGCCTACATGTGGAATACAGCGTGAAGCTGAAGAAAATGAGATAAAAGTATTTGTTATATTACAATAAAACTGAAGTTTTTTCATTGTAACACAGTGAAATTTTTGGCACTGACCAAAATAGCAGACACCTAATATATGCAACTATCCAAACGGTAACGTTTCACGACCTGACTCCAGAAGCTAAATCGGACTAAAGAATATTGGATTTTTTACGTAATTTCTACAAAAATCCTTGGCGCAAGTCTCCTTTTGCTTACGGTCACCGCGCTTTACGCCACATTCATGCCAGCTGGTCTGTCACTGCTTATTCAAGATCTGGAGTTTTATAATTTTGTACCTTTTAATTTTTCGAATATTTTTTCATTTTATGATACTTCAAATATAGCAAATATTTGTGCAGTAATATAAACTTTATTTATGAAAATTTATGTTTTTATAGGAAAATATTTAATTTAGGTTATCAAAGACAAAAACGCAATTTCGTAACAAAAAAAACATCATTTATATATGTTTTTTTTATTTTTACGCTGTATAACAGATAGCAGAATAAGCAGACGGGAACATAGTGCTAAGACACTCCGTTGCAAACTTTCCGCAAAATGTTCGAGACAATGTGTCAAAGCACTTGACACATTGTCCTTGTTGTCTAGGGTATGGAAATGAAAATATTTCGTCTCGTTTCGATTCCTAAATAAAGTTACCACAAACATACGGAGAGTTTTGAGCTTATGTATTTACAGGAATAGACCAGCTTTTTTACACGTCTTCCACTGTATGGACAAAGCCTTTGTATATTTAATATAGGATGGCTATTTATACTTAATATAACGATGTCTCAAGGGGGTTGCTGGTATAAAAACTCTTCAGAGGCAACGCTTATAATAAATATACGTTCATTTAGTTAAGTTCTAATTAATAAAGCGTTGAGGGAGTCCACAGTGTCGGGGGACAGCGAGTAAAAACATTATCGGTAAAATTATACGTTGTATTTTTCTTGTTTTAACTCATTTTGCTAAGTTAAAAGAAGATAAGGTACTAGATTATTCTGTTATCTTCTTTCGTACATTTAGAGATATCATGTGGAAATAAAAACTGCTACTTGTGTTATATTTTTCAGCTCCATGTTTTATTTTGTATAGCACTGTGAGCAAAAAGAAAAAAATGGACGAATAAACAGATTTTACGTTTACAATTAGGCACTGGCCCACTGCACGTCGAACCCTGCCCCATAATATTTCTTCACATTCTCACGAATGGGACAAATCATCAGTCCAAAAACTTATAGCTAGTGCCTTAAACTTGGATGAATTCCAAAAGATCCAGGTTCATATCCTATGTTCAATTTTTACACGAAATTTCAGAGGTCCATTCTTCAGAAACCAATTTAGTATTGTAATAACGGTAATCAATTTTGCATCTTTGGCGCTTGTTCAAGTCTATTACAGTATGACTACATTCAAATATATTGAAGTGCATCTGTGAAATTTATCCACTTGTGTTCAATGCGATGCAATGCAATGTTAATTAAAGATAACTATCGTACTAATAAATGATTATTTATTGTATTAACGCTGGTTTTCCCCTTTGGAAATTCCTTGGTTTATTCGTGTGTAATAAAACTTAGTTTGTTTTAGTCGTTTGTATAATTTTATATGAAAATAAATTAAATTTTGAGCAAAAGTGGTAATAGAGACAAGGGAGGCCTCGGTGTCGTATCGCGGCTCTTACTGGAGAAAGGACACGTAACAAACACGAGGACCACAAGGAGTATTTTTTAAGTTCACTTTTATGATTTAAATTAATATCAACCATTTTCTTACACAAATACATATAGGTATTCAATAACGTTTCCTCACTGAGCAACCAAACATTTAAACCTCGCATCGATCCGTCTTAAGCCCAGCTCTCATATACGTTTATGCAAATATAGAAACGGACAATAGCGGATTGCGGCCGATGTAGTGCCAAACCGGCGCCAGGAATCAATTTACAAATTACCTGCTAAGGCTTTACTTACTATTGGATAGAGGATTTCCAAACATATTATTTTACTGTTAGTATTATTATGGTTTTCTTTTATTTTCTGTTAAATGTGACCTATCAATTTGTCAAGGTTCTCTTTTTTTTTCTCATCTTACTAACTAAATTCGAGACATTGTGTGCTAAGAGGCAGAAGTCAACGCCGTCCGTTGTCTATCAGAGCTGAAACATTAAAATATACTGAATATATTCGACTGCACCACGAAGGCCTCCAATTCATTCCACCTACCACTATAGAAGTATAACAGAACAAAAGAGCAAAGGTTGCTTCAGAACCTAAGTCTTCAGAAATTGCACCTCAAATTCAAGTTAGACCGACAATAGCTTTGTGGGTGGGCAATTAGGCACGAGTGTAGAGATTTGAAGAGACAACTACGCTAGTATTCAAATGAAGAGATTTTTCTTTTGTTTACATGTAAAATAGACCTTAAAGACATTTTTGTAGCTTTTTTGTATATATTTTAACTAATACTATGGACACGTGGTCAACACCTTTTTTCAACTTTTTCAAAATGTATCTTTAAGAATCTTCTGCGTATCTGTTATTTGTACCCTGTGTGAAGACACTTCACTATCCACGTAGTGTGGCGTGTAGTGGTGGAACACAACGCTCCAAGTCACTAAGCATTCGATATAAAGCAGTTTCTCTTCATATTTTTCCTTATAAAATTTGTCTATATTAATGATCGGATCAGATCGGAGTAACTTAACATATGTTTTATCTGCCTATCAAAAATGTTTTATCAAAATAAAGAATAAAAATATCCAATTTCTTTATAACCTTATCTATTTACGTATAAAAATTTAGGCCAAGTTTTCCATCATCTTTATGTATTTCGCAATAAAGGCGGTACCAATTTGGTTCGAAGACTTAATACGATCGTAAAACACTATCCTAAAATACCCGAGTGAAGCTATCGAGGAACGCTGAGGTGTGGCGTAATATCGTGTTGCCTTTTTTGTATATCTGCCAAGTAGACTCCAATATCGATGTATAGTCTTTTTTTAGACAAAATCTGGGAACCTACTTTCAATACACCCCATTTCACATTAAGATACTTTGGTTAATCATTTTTAGCCCAAGCCCGAATCGGATCCACCACAGTCGCCTTCAGACGCACGCTTGCTCTTCACGCCACGACGGCTATTAGGCATGCTATCTTCTAGGCTATCTTTACTTCTATGAAACCTATATCAGATAACCATTTTGGCTTATCAAAAGATTTCTACAAACACTTTTACAAGAACTTTTTTTTTCTTTTAAAAAAATCTAGAAAAAAACCACGACTTATCGATTTGTAGCCTCGGCCAACTTAAAACTTTTGTCTTTATATGAATTCTCACGTCTTGTGAAAGTCCCACTTGACCGAGCCAAAAGTCCCTAACAACTAAGAAGTATCGAACTTGTACTAGATTTCATGGACGAGGATAACACGTAACCTTTTTTGTGTTTCTTCACGTTTGTTGGATTTTCGAAAATTGGTGTAAAAAAAATGTGAAAATAATATCTTGTTCCCTGTATATTCTGATTTAGATAAAGTTAAGGCGGAAATCATTGTCATAATTTTATAATGGGTTGTAGGTTGTTATAATGGGTTGTTAGATGTTACAAATAAACTATAAAAAAAAATACCAACCAAACAACATGCTCTGATTTTCTGCGTTTTGAGAAGAAGATACAGATAAATAAAATACCAACAGATCATAGTATTTTAAAATTGATACTTAAAAATAATCCAATATAATTCCAAAATTTACTGAAATTCCAAAATATAAGCGATATGAACACGCACTCTTCTCACGCCAGACTCAACTCCTCACAAAAAGTTTCCAGGTGAGACCGAATGTAAAACAACCACCATCTAAACCGAAAGTGTCGCTATATTCGGCAAGTTCTAAGTCGTTTGCAAAACTCCGACGCTGCCGAAGTCTCGCGAGAACGATTCTTGCCCAGTCTTGCCTTGCCTGAATGTAGTTCGTAACGTGTTCCAAACTTTTAATATAATGCCAACGTGGATTTTGCATACGGAACGCTGAAATGATGAGACAGCAAGATCCTGATGGATATTTATAGCATACATATTAATAATTTTGTATATAAATTAGATTTTACATAATAATAATATTATGTGTTGTCATTTTCAAGCAATGTCTTTGTTTAAGATTGATAATGGTAAAAAATAGAGTTATATTAATAGATTACTTCTGCCCAAAATTTGCACATTCGATATAATTTTGGAAATGTACCTGCTAGTTTTTATAATATCTCTGTCTAGAACTATAATCAATTCATTTCTAGAAGGTATATCAAGACACAGCAGAAGAACAATTTCGAATTAGGTTAGACAGAGAAAGGAATCCGACGAATGAAAATGAACATTAATGTTTATTTAAATTAAAAGGTGCCTCTTAAACTTACATCACACTGGAGTTGCAAGTCAAGGTCAGTAACCTAAGATCTTTTCCTGAAGTAAGATGGACCCAGTATCTGCAGAATGAATCAAAGGATACTGAGTAGTTTTAAACTACTCCTTACTCCTTAGTTTTGAGAACAAAAAAATATTTAGGAAGATCAATGATGTAAATAGACAATATATGTATCTGTACAATTTATTTTCCTCCGAAATCGTAAAACAGAATACCAAATTGCAAATACGTAAAGCTATAACAAATACAAATATGCATACTAAATATGATAATGAATAGAAATGCAGCTTTAAATACATTTCAGACCAATTGAAATGCACTTCTAATGCCGTAGTTAAATTATGCATTAGGAACATTAGGATAGCATATCAAATATTAGGTTTATACAACTGGAAGCTCGTATGTATGTACGGTATGGTACATACCAACAAAATTTCGTTAGAACAAATGCTTCACACTAAAATGAGCCAAACATGGTAAAATTACGCATCAAAATTGATTGACGACATATCCATTATGCCAATAGCATCTGATTAATACGCTAATATTGTTTACATATCATTTGTTGAGTAAAATACATGAAACGTTTCAATAGTTATTGTGACTTAGATTGAGTAATGTTGATTTGGATATTAATGATTTATTGTTAATTTGGATACAGTTTTATTATTGTTTTGGGCGATAAGTTAAATAGTTGCATTTTGATGTTGAGCGTATGTATGTATCGATGTAGCCTTAAATTCAACTAGGAAAAATATTTGTTATTTTTTATCTTAAAACATCTCCCACGTACAGCACCGTACAGCCAGGTAAGATAAGTGTTAAGATACTCCATTAACCTGTTTCTGCTCAATATGAATGTAGAGTGGTTGAATCCAACTATTACCAAAACGGTGAAATTCGGAGTCGGAGTCACCTTAGGGACCTAGAATGTGGCATACACAACTTTTCACTATTCCTAACTTATCACTAAGGGAAGCCCAGATTAAAGCTAGTTTAAATATAATTATTAGAGACAGGACGGAACTCTCACGAACTTAAATGTTACTGCCCAACAAGTAATATCTTTAAATGGGCAAAAAAGAGAGAAATGAATAATCTTATTTATCCACAACCCCAACTGTGAGTGCGTCTCTGGGAATTTATTTTACTTTCTCAGAGTTTTTGTCAAATCAATAACTATTTATGATAAACATCAAAATTTATTCGGCCTAAATGCAAGGCTATCAACAGCTTTCTACTTCTTTTGCACTCTAAGGTCATTACAAAAAATGTTTATTTTATATCACAGGCTAAACATATAAATAATAAATAATATCTCCATAGTAGTATTTCTAGAAAAACATTATATTACTTAATTTAAGTAAAGTGATTTTACACTAAAATCTTTTGATGTTTAGATAGAATTCATAGAACAAAAGCACTAATCTACCATACTCGTATTTTAATATAAAATGTAGAATTACATTTTGTAAAATCTCATAAATACTGAGGCCACAAAAAACGTGGTCGTATTACGTCGCCGCGGTTTATAATTAAGATAGCAACTTTAATCAAAAGTTAGACAAAGCTAACTTCATTTTAAACTTCATGTAATAACATTGCAAGTATGAAGATGACATTGCAGACTGTTATGTTGTGGTGCAGACTCCAAATTATGTTTTGGAAACCGACAGTTGGTGCTTATAGTAGGGTAGATAGAAAGGAGACACTCCATGACCTACTCTTGTCTCAATTTTTGAAATACTGCTGAATGACGGGACTCGGCGTTACATATTTATCTTATGGACCCAGTGAAAGGAAATTATTTTATTCTCCCGTTTACAAACCCACTACCATGATGATTATAATAAGATACTGTACCGTTAGGATATCTTTATTGTTGGGATTCATCTTTATAAATGTTACAAATATTGAATAAATAGGATGATACCCTGCCCAATGATTTTACTTATCAATAATCCTTGGATAGGTAATTTTTCCTTCCGAGGTGTGAAAATCAGTATTTTTTGTCAGTACAAAATGCTAAAAATATATTTTTTTTTACTTAAATCAGCTTTTACATGTTCAATCGTCATACAATAATCATCAATTTTGCCAACCAAAAGTTACCAAATAGCCAATCGAAAGGCATACCTTCCGTGCACCCTCATCTAACCGCAAAATGTATTTCGCTCGTTTTTGTCTTCATTTAGACTGACCATACGAACTCAAATAGCCAGGTACTCGTATACCTTCAGCTACCATCTAGTTTCACATTACAGTTTGTTAGATACATTCTCAAATGTGCAGAGCAATTTATTTTAATTTAAACTTCCTCTTGCCTTCTAACTATACGAGGTTCATGATCCAAAGGTAATGGGTAAAAAGTTGATACTTTTTTATTTTAACATATAATTATGTAGCATTTTACGAGTAAACAGAGGGAACTTAGTGATAAATCACTGTGTGCTTTCTAAAGAGTTATTGTAATTTTGATAGCGAAACTATAATACTAATAATATTTTTAATTTTTTTTGTTCGTATGGGGCTGTGGTAGCTGGCGTAGAGTTCCTCCATTCAACGCACAATGCCTGCCTCCCTGAAATCCAATAGAATTCACAACCGTCGCTTCAGCTTTTACTTTAATATTACAAAAAATTATGACGTTAAACACCCAATAAAATGAAGCCAAAGTGGTTGGGCTCGTCCAAATCACTGTTGAGTATAACCAACTTAGTAAAATTGGGGCGTTCGTTTTAGCTGTTTAGGTCGCCGGAAGCGATAGTTGAGGTTTTGTGTTGCGAAATTAGGTAAAAAAACTTCCCCTTTTCCCGTTTCCTGCGGCTTTTACCTCAGGTCGGTCGGATTGTGGATTTTACGAACTATTTAGCTTTGGCGATGTTTTAATTAATGCTCGTTATTTTGGCTGGCTTTGTACTGTAATATAATTTTTGGGAATGTTACAAAGTTGTCTTTATTAGATTTTTAGGTTCACACTGTATTTCGAAATTATATGTGTAGGTAGAGAGAAACTAATGTTAACACACTCCGTTCTCCACTATCTATCTACAGACATTATATTGAGTAGCAAATTTTGTTTCATTCGAATAAAAAAAATATGTGACTTAAATATAATCATCATTACTAGTAAAATTTCAAATTTATGAAGTATTATATTTCAATATTTTTTTATTAAATACAATCAGGCAAAAGCCTGGCGTTAAGTTCCGTCAATTCAACACACAATCATAGTTCGGAGGACAGTGGTGATGTGTCTTAATGGGAACGGAGTATCTTAGCACTAAGTTCCCAGGGTCTCTCTATCCTATCTATATGTAATTTGACTTAAAATTACTTTAAAATTTCAATATTAAATTGGAATATTTAATGTTTACTCTAGCCGGTTGTCAAGTATCCACACTAGCTCTTAGATGTTAAAGTAGAAATAGTTTTCAAACTTCCCCAGTCCCAGCTAAGTTCGATTAGGAAGTTAGTCTGCGTTTCACCAAATACACTGAGCTACTGTCAATATTTACCAGAACTAAATACATTATCCTTAAATTATAATTTTAAATTGAGCTTTTCATTATAAGGCATTATGTTACTGAAAACATGACGGGATACACAGATAAATAATTATTTAAAAATATTAGTTTCATATATTTCTTGAGTTATTTCTAGGATTCTCTGTAATGGTACCCAAGAGGTTGCATCCATGTTTAAGACCCATTACTTTCAAACTTTTACACGTTTTCTATTCTCTGTGTAGAATGGTACCCTATTTTAAATTTTAGTGTAATCAAAAGTCATCACTAGAGTAATCTAAATGTTATAATTTAATCAATTAGCAACGATTTATTTAATGAACTAATTAATACGTTTTATATTTGTTTCAGGTAAGCGCTGTGATATTCATATAATAAATAACGGTAATTATTACTTATAAGCAATTTGAATATTTGTCAAGAAAAAGGTTAAAATAAATAATATTTAAAAAGATATTAAAAATAAAGAAACTCTCCCGTTTCTGAGCCGAGAACACAGCCGGAACTACGCGGCGTAGAACGCTGTGCTATGGTCTTTGAGGAATATTGGAACCAATGCGATAATTTTCCCTAAAATGTCTATAGGAACGGAAAAGAATGATTTTTTTTCGTTACGTAGTTCAACGACACATATAGAATATAATTAAACTAAAATTATACAGAATCTCTCACGAATATTACAAGAATATTTTCATACAATTCCCTTCTACCCTTCCCCATATATGTTTACCATAATTATTTTTCATCCCTTAGCTGTTTTAGCGTCGACCGTTTGCGAGGCATTTTGTGAAGCAACATTAGCTCTAAGTGAAGATCGTTAAAACTCAAAAGTAGTTTAGTCCATTAGCCTGAAAGTCTGGGCTGTCGTCGAAATCTTTATGCAATATGCAGTACTTTAAAACAACTGAGATCTTTACGTATAACTATTTAATCTGTTACTGTTTTTGTTGTTGTGTACTTAAAATGTTATTTAATTTGTAATTGATTTACAAAACGGGAAGTTAACGATTTTTGCATTCCCAGGTGTACCTTTGTGATATTTTTTAGAATTTACAGAACATTTGAGTATTAATTATTTAGGTCTCCAAGGTCGCTGCTAAATTTTATAAGTGTGTAGTGTGTGTGTGTGTGTGTCTATCCACAATTTTCTCGAAAATTTAAAGTAAAATAAAGTATTGAAATAATTTTAATGAGATATTTTTCTAATTTGTTCGAATGTTCAGTTTTTAGGATATCCACGCATTATGTAGGGACGCTTATAATATAAACATGTATAATTGACACGTTATACAGTCGGTTTATTTTTTTAAATTACTTTCTATATGTATGTTCACCAAATATTTTGCCTTTACGTATTGAATTGAATTCCATAAATTTATAGAAGAAATGTGCAAAGTAACTGTAAATACATAGGTACATAAAAAAAATATAGTACAAAAATGAAATTCTCTAGGTAAAACCTATTCTTAAAGCTTAAGCTCTTCACAAACAAGGCACTGTAGGAGCGCCGTTAGTCTAAATTATTTATTTTAATGGTGAAGAGAACAAGTGAATTGAATCTTTATAACGCTAGTACTGCTTAATGCAAAATCCAAGAATTAATATCCAACACGTATAAATATTGATTGTTTTTTCAGCTTCACATTGTATCCCACACATATGTAGCAGGTTAAGCAGAGAGGAGTTAAGACACTCCGTTCTCATTAAGATACTTTCGTTTCCCAATTTCCGCCGAGTCCTTCATGAGATCATGATTCATGGCACTTCTGCCATGAATCAATATTGCGATCTCTAACATTGGGCGAAAAGTAGGGATGGAGTGTCTTAACATTATGTTTCTCTGCTATGCGGAAAAGCTCAGAAAGAAAAAGAAAACTAATATAATTTGGCTTGTCACTCATATGTTAAGTAGTATCAATGAAAATGACTGACCACTTGCGTGACAACGCCTTTTGGTATTTTATTTTATTTTTTGTTGTACTTAAACGAAGGTATTGTCATTTTATTTTGCTACTTAATGTTGTGTTATTTTAATTGCGACTTTTAATAAGGTTTTGAATTTGAATAGTTCGGCCACAAATGGGGAGCGGAATCGGTAACGAGTTTCATAACAATAGGTTCCCAAGTTCCCCCTGCATATCTTGCTATATGTCCCCGTACATACAGATTTGATACAGTGAGAAGCTGAAAAAGACACTTGCTCACAATCGAATTTATAACCACTTCGCACCCTTCTATAATAAAAAACCCAATCCACTGGCAAGTATAAAGAAATTCTTGTGACTCAGTGTATCTTTTAAAGGAAAGATTTTATTCGTACACACAAATTATATCTGAAAATCTCGTAATACAATTACATGGACGTCTCGTTTTCCTTTACAAACATTTTCGCTGCATACCGACTTGGTAGCTTTTTTTTTATATTGAAAAATATTCCGTTAATGTAAATATCTTAGACTTCGTCGTGGTACAGTGGAAAAAAAAATAAATGAATGCGGTGTTTGGGAGTTTGAATTTCTTTTGGTAAATTTTTTTCATTATTACTATAAAAAAATCTTTACACTTATAACTAGGTAGTTATTAAAACTTAGGTATATCAAGCAAGGTAGGTAGAGTGAATGTTAAGACATTCCGTTCTTTAGTTACTACCCAATCATAATTTTGATTCCGTGTTAATTAACGGATCTCAACGCTGTATTCATCTTATCAGAGCGAGCAATTGAAAATATTTGAAATATAAGCATTACTTCAAGTGGATATCGAACTTACTATATCCTTGGTTGATGTCAGACACTGGCTTCGTCACTAGACCGCTTCTGTGTAATGATAATATTATCACTGTTCCAATACATTTGAACAAACAATACAACAAAATAGAGGCCGTTTTGGCGCAGCGGCTCAATGTCTGGCACTAAACACGGCGAGTTTCCACATTCAGTTCCAACTCTAGGTTATTGGTGCAAATTAATTATTTTCATATTCTCACTCTTATAAGAAGACAAAGTGCAGTCTTGAGTTCCTCAACTGGCAATGTCTCAAAAATTGGGTAATGTATGGGGAATAGAGTGTATTAACACTAGGTCCCCTCTGCCTAATCTTCTGAACGCAAGATACAGCGTGAAGTTATAAAATACTAGTTTCTATTACTATAAACATATTATCGTAATAGAAACTAGTCTATATATTAAGTTATATAGTAGACAGCTGAGGTGTCCGAGTGGTTAAGGAGTTGGACTTGAAATCCAATGGGTTATACCCGCGCAGGTTCGAATCCTGTCCTCAGCGTTTGTTTATTTTATTTTTCCTTCATATTTTTTTGTGATGTGACATAGCCTATAGTCTTTCTCGGCTAATGGGCTATCTAATACGATTTTTTTATTTGTAGCGGTAGTTACGGAGATTAGCGTTTTTAAGGAAACAAACTCTTCAGTTTAATAATATTACTTGTGTAGATATAGATTATTCACCTAAACTAACATTTTTATTAAATTGGGCTTAACGTGATGGATTTAGGTTCAAATTCAAATGAAAGGAAATATTAATTTAAATTATTTTCATTTCTCTACTCTTGTAAAACGACGGTAGTAGCGTTGAGTGTCACCACTCAATATGTTTTAATTATTCATTTTCTTGCTCTTATAACAAAACTAAGTGCGACATTGAGTTCCGCCACTCACGCATTGGTCTGAAAATTGGATGGTGCGTTCTAACACTAATTTCCCTCTGCCTGACCTACTATACGCGGGATACAGCGTGAAGCTATTAAAAAAATACACGAAATTTACGCTGTAAAAGCTACGGTACTAGCTTTAACAAAACAGTCAGTGGCTTTCAGAGATGTGTGCTCCTGAGACGATAAATTTATTTGTCGTTCCGTTTGCGCACGAAACTTTGCTTGTTCCATTGTGTACGTTTTAACTCTGAAAAGGGTAAGTTTAAGCTTCACAACAACGTGTTTAGGTAATCTTTGTGTTATTTATTGCCGAGAAATTGACAAAAACACTGTTACGAAAACTATTTTTAGGAACTCTTTAACCAGATTAATTTGTTACAAGCATACATTTTCCATTCAGAGAAATTAATTTCCTTGTTCTAGTAACGAGGCAAAGCACAGCGTTGAGTTCCGTCACTTAGCATATATCGTGTCGAATATTTTACAATAGATCTTTTGCAAAGTGGATAACGCTGTATCTAATAACCTTCCTCGATAAATGCAAACTAAACCAAGAAAAAAAAAATAGTAGTTCCTGAGATTGAGCATTCATCCAAATAAACACGTCGGTTTTGGCTTTATAATGTGAGCATAGAGCATAGTTGTATTATGTAAATGTTATATTTACTAGTATTTAAACAGATGTGAGATATTAGAAACGCTGGATTTCTTCTAGCGTAGCTGTGTAAACAAGGTAGGGTTTGACAGGTGATCAGTTTTACTATAGAACAATATGTACAAATATAGTTGACTGGTCAGAAAGTAGGGAACGTATGTTTCTGAGTTTCACGCTGTATTTCGCACAAAGCAAGTTAGGCATAGGGAACCCGTGAACCTTTCGTCGTGGGAACCACCACCTCATCATCACCTATTTATTTATTACTAAATATTCTAATGACTGTGACGAAATTGCATTTAAAAAAACAAGTTAAATATGTACTGTTGCAAAGACATATTAAACATATTTTACAAAAAAAAGCAATTATATCATTGTTGACAAATGAACTGTATATCTATAATTGTAAAAGTACCCATTATATAATTTCCCACTGAAATAATCTCAAAATACAGCAACAATGAGAGACATTGTGACAAATAGCTGGTGGGGCAATTCAGTTCAAGAAAATACAATACGGTCTACTATTGAAGTATTTGAAGTTCTTGGAGCTGTTTTTTTTCTGCATTTCTAAAGAGCTTTCAAAGCTTATTGATTTAGTATTTCCTTTTAGAAGTTCGCTATTGCTTTTGAATCACTTAATTACTTTTAAGTGTACTACGTTTCTATATTAAATTGGGAATGCACTTATATTTATATATAAATACTAGAGACTCAGACGCGGCTTCGCTCGCTTAAACTTATTTACAAATAATAGCCAAAGGATAATATTTAAAAAAATAAAAAATATATTTAATGTCCGCTCACAGTTGATTTATCACAAAATTTTCAAAATATATGAGTAAATTGACATTAAAAAAAAATTACCTCTTTACCAAATTATAAAAACACTATTTACAGTATTTTCTCCGAAAAAAGTAAACTGTATCTCGAGTTTGCCAACAACTTCATTACCTGTCTCTCTTTCTTGGCCACAATTCAAAATATCTCGCATAATCTCATACTTGAGTGTAATAGCAAAACAATGTTTTAACTGTCTGGTACTTAGTGGCAAGTTATGAATAATTTACAGCTTCAGGTACGGACTCTGCCTTCTAAGTAAGGGAGTGGCATTAATACTTTCATATTTTAAGTTTACTATTAACAAAAAGCTAAGATAAATAGCTCTTAAGGCCAACGTTGCGTGATGTGGTTTGATTATAAGCGCGACGGTTGTGGGTTTGAGGCCCACTCGAGGTAATGCATTTTTATTTTCCAGAGCTCACTCTAGTAAGCATTCATGGTGTTGAGTTCCGCCTCGAAAATTGAGTAGAAAATGGGAAAGTAAATACAATACATAAATATACAATACATTTTTGGCCGCCATGTTCGAGTCATTGAATATTGAGTGGCGGGACTCAACGCCGCGTTTTGCCTTGTCACAAGAGCGAAGAAATGAATATAATAAATATTTAATTTCCTCGAGTGGAAACAGAACCTAGAACCGTCGCGTCTACAGTTACACAATTGTGCCACCGTATCACGTCGGCCTCTTTACATAAGTGAATTTGGTGAAATTGCTAAAAAAAAAGATAAAATCGCTTGCTTGTTATGTTTGGGTCAAAATTTCAAGCTTTTCAACGATTCTGGTCCTTTAAAAATAACGAGGCATTCTCAAAGAGAAAATTATTACTCGGTTATCATTTAAGGCGGATAATAATGGCAAGAATATGGAAAATACTAAGAATCTCTTTACAGTATCTACATTAGTAATTCAGTACTTTAGAGTTTGTTTCTTTTTATTTTCACGCATCGCTGGAAAATTACAGATTTCGGTTTATTTTTTTTAGTTTTCCGCTGTATCCGTCATATAGCAGAGGTTCCTATCGATACCTACTGCCCGCTTCAAGATTTTGCGTGTTCACTGGCGAAGCTAAACATCGCGCTTTGTCTTGTTACCAAAACGAGGAAATGAAAATATTTTACTCCTTCGAATGTAAATCGAATCCACAATCGTCACATACATTCTAATCTAAAAACTGTATATATTTTCAATCATAAACACTTCCCCAAGTAATATTGAACCCACAACCAACACGCTTACAATTTCTTTTCCTAACCACACTTCAACCGTCTCGTATTAATATGGAAATTTTTTCAAGAATTTCTGTACAGTAACATTAATAATTCAGTATTCGCAGCCACTTTGGGTTCTTTTGTCAGTGTTGAATTCAAATAAAAATTTTGTTTGACGTGACAGTAAAGTGTCTCTTAGCTTGATTCCTATTGACGGAAGTAGGCGAGTTTTCGTTTTAGCTTAGTGCCGTCGCTTTAACAGTTTATTGCAGTAACATAATATTTATATTCTTTTTTAAGTAATGAGGCCAGTCGTGGTGGAGAAGCAGAAGCGTACGACTGTAAACGTACTGTTGCGGGTTCGATTCCCACTTGAGGAAATTAAATATTTTTAATTTAACGATCAGAGTTACTTCGGACACTTAGAGTGTCTCATGTGTCAATGTCATTATCTTAGCTATTTCCAATTAACCACGAAGGCGAATATAAAACACGTATTATCAAATTTCGAATTTTAACATGGTTGCCATTTATTTTACATTTTTTCACGTAATTTACTTATCCTATCCAATCCTATCCTGTAGGCAATAATTTCATTTTAATACAGAAAATATTTTATTTACATAACGAAATGCAAAAAAAATGATCGAAATTTATCCTGCGGCTACTGTATAAAGCTGACGAGGCCTATGAAAGCGAATGAATAAATTATGTATGAAATTATAAATCGATGAAACGTATGTCCATTTTTATTATATCTTTTTTAGCTTCAACCTATATCTCGCAAATAGCAGTGGAGGCAAAGTGTTAAAATACTATTTTCGAGACATTTCGCGCTAAGTGGCGATAAAACTTATCGCCGTGCCTTATTACGAGTGAGAGAGAAAATTATTAATTCTTCGAGTGGGAATCGAATCCACAACTGAAAATGAACCACTTCCTACACAGGTTTTTTTTTATTTAAAATAAACATTAAAAACCAAGCTTCGGGGTCTCGAAATCTTTAAAAAGTAACAAAAATATATGCAAATGAATAAGTTATCAACATATTTTTAAAGAAAAATCTACATTCACGTTATAGAAAAACAGGCAGACATTTTAATTTTAGGTAATTAAATCTTATACAACACTTTGCAGTCGCATGAAAATTACAAACATTTACTAAAAAAGACTTCGAAATCTGATTCACTTTGAAAATGAAAAAGAAAATATTTTTATTAAAATATATCGCGTATCATTTTGTATCATCTATTTCCACTGTTGCAAATGTATTAATTAATTATGGAAATGAGTAACGGAGTGTTGTAGCACTAGGTTGTATGTAAAGTGTTATATGAGGGATGCAGTGTAGAGTTGTAAAAAAAATATATAACAAACGATACACTCCGTCCTCTGCTTTCCGTTCGAATTCGTGACAATGATAAAACTTGACGCTGCATAGAGCGTTTCATCAGGCCTCGATGGCGTTATTAAGGTTTTCCAAGTTGTTGCGTAAATTAGTTATTATCGAGACTTAAAGAGAAATACAATAAAACCATCAGCAGCAGCACAGCGTCTCTCTTTCTCTCTCTCGTTATGAGCAGAATTATTTTTATGCACTGCATTACATTGAAAACTGGACAACGGTGTCCTAACACTAGGTACCCTCTGTATTTCAATTATTTGCGGAATATAATGTAAAGATAAAAAATATTTTAACATTTTAAAAGTGCTATAAGTGTTAGTGTTGACTACCTTAGTGAAATATTTTTTACTTTTTTAGAAAACAAATAAAACCCAGGCTCGTTGGAAACCATCCAAGGTGCGGGTTCAAATCCCGTTACGTGCAAATTGTTATACGTTTTCTAAACAGGTAAAATTCTTTTCATTTTGCGTTGCAGTTTTATAGAGCCGCACATTTTCTAAACGGAAAGCGTCATACGTTCGAACACGCACTGAGTGGTTGGTAAAAGAGAAGCAATGGAGTGAGCCTCCATTTTGCACTAGACATGAATCTCAATTGAGTTTGAATGCGTTTTATAGGAATTTCAAGTTACTTTTGTGGAGATGCTATTAGACTATATTTTTTTAGTAGATTAGATTTTAGATTAGACTGTTTTTTAGTAATCTATAATAAATTAACCTTGGTTTAAGATTACTTTTATTTTTCTTTAGCTATTTTCAAGCTGTATCTCGCATATAGTAGGGCGACCTAGTGTTTAGACATGCCAGTCAACATTTTTGCTCAATTTTCGAGATATTATATGTTTAGTTGGAAAACTCTACGTCACGTTATATTCTCGAATTTGAACTTACCGATGTCTACTCGCTGTGCCACTGCGCTATTTTTAACTTCACTACGCTTCGCTTCGCCTTGGCGAGCGATAACTATGACAACGATCGTCAATGACTTTGCACAACCTCAACTTAACAAATTATAATATTTTTAACAGCTATAAATAAGATATATACAGTAAATTAACTCACCCACTCAACACCCAAAATACTTATACAAAAAAATATAAAATTCTATAGAACCTAGCAATAAAATTTACACATGAATATACTAACGCGAGAATGTTGGGTGAATATAAATTCTTAACGAACCCCGACCGGTGCGTACCCTAATCGCTCCTTTTTATTCCTCGACCGATATACTTAAGGTAAATAAATACAGTACTTTTTATTTCTTTTAAATTTTATATTGAAAAAGGTAAGGTTCTTATCGTCTTTGCGTTTTCGCGTAACTAATAAGAGGTTTTAAAGATAATATTTTTTTAAGCCCTCTGATCGAACTCTTTCCTTTTTATAGGTAATCATGACGTGAATCAAATTCATTTGGAATAAAAACATATCATTAATTATTTTAGATGGCAGCCTTCGAAGTTGGCAAGTATTGTAAACACGACGGTTGTGGGTTCAATTCCTACCAGGAGAAATTAAACATTTAATATATTTATTTCCTTTGAGTTTCTTGATACGTTCAGTAATTTTTTGTTGAGTTTTAACACTAGATCCCAAGTTTCCTCTGTCTTCCGTGATTACTTACCTTATGACGTAAAAAATATTCTTACATACATACATACATTTACACTTATAATAGCGTGTTCATTCCCCATTCAACATAAATATTTATTCATATATCATAATTTAAAAAAAGGTTAAAACGAATAAATATAATTTATTGCAATACAAAAATATTTATTAATATTTAGTAAAAGAGCATTAAAACAGTAATATATAGCTGGGTATTACTTGAAACTGCGCAGCAGATGCGGTGTCGATTAGTCATTGGATTGCATTATACCCATTGTTCTGTTTGCTCAGACCTCGTTTGTCTAATGGATTATGCTTGAAAAAAATGCATATTTTTTACGAGTTTTTATAGTTTATACCCATTTTGTTTTATGGGAATATTTTTTTTATGTGTTGTATTTATTTTTTGAGGCTCTTGTTACGCAGGTTACGTAATATAACTAAAAATATTATGGTCAAGGGATAGATTCACTTCAGAATTGAATTATTTTCTTTTGCTCGAACCGGAAAAAGATAAAGCACGGGGCTGAAATCCGCCTATCGATATGTAATATGTCGATAATTACATGAAAAGTTGGTAACAAGTTTCCTTTGTCTATCCTGTAACGTGTGGGATACAGCGTGGATCTTTATGTTCGAGCTGACTTCAATAAAGACGGTTATCAGTGACATGTATGTCTGTAATGTTATTACATAATAAATAAGTAGATGATATAAGCAGAAATAAAACAATACATATTGACGTATTGAAATACTTTTATATTTTGCCAAGATATTATTCCAATTTAAGGAAAATACGAGGTTCATTATAATCGGCTGATTTTATAAACTTTGACATTGTACCGTTAAATTAAAATAAATTATATCCCAAAGTAGGAGTCGTACACACAACTATCGCATCCCGCTGCATTGTGTGCTAGTATATTACTGAAACTTTGAAATATACTAAAATCTTTTGACTATTTAAGGCGTAGAATGTCGGCTTGGAACATTTAATCTGTACTGACTCAACATAAGCATTATGAACACAACACAACTGAGAGTAATCTTCGTTTTATGGGTTCCCTACTTAAGCTATCCCTGAGTTGAAGTAACAGTACCGTCATTTATAAGTGTTATGATTATACTTATACACTATACTAATATTTGAACTTTACGAGCTTTCCTTATCAGCGATAGGGGTGAGCAGAGAGAACCCACTGATTAGTCTTTCTCCTTCTTACACCTTCAAGTCACTGTTCAAGTATTACTCAATTACAAAATATTTAGATAGGCTATTTCAAGTACTATCAAATATATATAAAAAAGTCAACGCTTCCAATCAACTACTTCCAGGTTCCTTCTGCTAACTCTGCTATACTTTATGCGGAAGACAGCGTAAGCTATAGCTAATTAGTTATTTTAAAAACTTTTAAAATTTCAATAACAATAAAATGAATATTTATATGTATAAATTTTTCACCTTTCTCATTAATCTCAGAGCAGATGTCGCCACTTTACCGGGCCATTTAACGTCATTTACATACGTTAATGCAACTACAGGCGCGAGCACATTTTTCCCAACCATCCATTCAATCGCTCAAATTATTACTATATGT